>CM071930.1:51686618-51971662 GCA_016081115.2 Rehmannia glutinosa
TACGCATTGCTCGGATTTGGCCCACTTCTCGTGAATACGATAAGAAGCATCAAGACGGAACACCTGGGAGGATCTAATGATGGTCAGGCCACTATCGTATATACTCCGGCGATATTCTCTTTGGAATCATCCGTGATCCAATGGCAACAATTATAGAGAACGTGATCCAAATGCTTAAAGACGCGAATTGATGATCCTACTTTATTTGAAAGATAGTATGATACTCGCACCGACTTCGATGTTGTCGAGTCCGATCAATAAATATAGACGCCTTTAAATTCATCTGAGGTTCATACTTATTTGAGCTCGAGAAGACCAGTAAATCTGATGCTAATGTTGATTTTTGCATGATCTCGATACGCCTGCACTTTTGAATGGTATAAAATGTTCCGGCGTTCCCAATCAGCGGCTGTACTCAAGGTTGGGACTCCAGCTTATGCCTTTGGCGAATATGGACCACTCGATCGATTGTGTAACTAGACTAGATTGGTGATTACGAGTTCTCAGACATACATTGAAGCTAAAATTTCACCGGAACGCATTAAGGTCGCAAAGTGTTGATACCCGAACGACACTAACACCGCTTGACCTCGGGGACCATCTGCTTTCAACGAGGCTTTCTCTTTATCGTGGTCTTACGCAATGACTATAAACAAGAGCTGCCAATCTCTCTCAAACGCTTATCAGACGGAAGAATCCAAAGATTCAAATACGCCAATTATATCTTGTTGTTTAACGAAATACCAATCTATGGATCAAAATATTAGTCGGGCATAAGATCAATCAAAAACAAACAGACGCAAAATGTGGTGTACAAAGAAGTTTTTCAAAATTTGTAGTTATTTAATTGTTGGATACGTATATTCAGACATTTTCTATTTTTATTAATATATAATAAATTATATGACATCCAATCTATAAGTTTCAACCTAACAAACCCAAAATCGTGAAAAACTCCATAAACTTCATATTTTCCCACATTACACTCACGCGATCAGCACGGTAGTAAAAAGCACTAGTAATAGTAATAATAATAATAATAATGTTTTCCTTCTTTGAGAGCATAATAATAATACTTCGTCATATAGTATTCAATATTTATAGCTTGTCTTAGCTTATTTTGGGCCTAAAACGATATCCATTTTTTATTTTGTATTATTCAGAATTGTATATTCACTATAAATTGCCCATTACCTAACAATTTATTGAACGAAAACCTCATCTAAATATTTAATATGTTAAAACTGAGAAACATTTAATATTCAGCTAACCTAACAATAAATGCCATTTCTCAACTTTATTGAGGTGGGAAGACAATGACTAATGGGTGTTTATATTATAAATTATGTATGATTTGATAAAGGCAATAGCTAATAGTAAATGGTAATTGTTATTCACTAATTAATTATAATGTAAAATTGAAATGCCATAATCAATTGGTTTTAATAATTAGTTTGATGTGGCAATGTAGGTAGTAGACTAGTTGGGGCAAATTGAAAATTAGTCTTGTAATTATAGTGGGTGTTACAAAATTAGTCCTGTAGAATTTTTTGAAGTTGCAATTTTAATTCCTATGACATAATTTTGTCCTCAAAGAAAAATAACAATTTAATCCTATAATTTTTAGGATTTGATAATTTTATTCTTATACGTTTTAGTTGTGGTAATTTAATTCCTATTAATCAAAAAACCCAATTTTGCCAAATTTGTACGTATTTTTATTTTTCCATAATTAGGAAATAATACATGTAAAACTCATATCTTGATTTCGATCCGATTCATAATACTACAATTCCTCTATCATTAGGCAAAGAATAAGTATAAATGATAAATAAATTCAACTCTAATAAAACATAGACTCGATGCGATTTTTTTTAATCTTGGTATATGCATATTTAGGCTATAAGAGCATTTTAGGAATAAGTAGATTAATATTCAAATATTTCTATGACCAAATTTACACCAACTTAAAACTTATAGGATCAAAATTGCACAAATTCAAAACTTATGGGACCAAAATTAAAAGGCAAAACACATAGACCACAATTGCAATTTAAAAAGTCACAGATCGATATTGCAAAACCCGTATGTATACAGTAATCGATTTTGATTTTTCCAGACTAGTTGTTAGCAGAGGCAGAAATGGCCGGCAAGCCAATGGGAGAAATCGGCGGCTTCGAGCCGCCAAATTCTATCGAGCCACCATTTTTGAGCTCATGCGCCGATCCATACTTTAAAAATATACGTAAAATATATCGTCATTCGGCCAATCGACTTTTTCTGGCCCCTCACGAAATCACAAATTCAACCCGATCTTATCACCACCATCGGCCTGGGATTGATTTTTTTGAAATTCTATTGTTAGTAGTTACTTTCAAAAGTTATATATAATCCTATATATATATAATAGAAAATAAATAAAAAGCAAGAAATGAGAAACTTCCATGTTTGGCAAAAGACACCACCACAATGAGAAGAACTTCCCTTTGACCATCTATCTAATTCATTATCCTGCCCCCCAACCACCAAAATACCATTAATGCCCACCAACTCAAAATTGACTTTTCTACCGTCACTCCACCAAAAAGCATTCAATTCTTATGATATTTTTTTAAATAAAACTAAAATACATTAAATATTTTATAATTTTATGTATGTTTAACTTTGATGTTAAATTAAAAATATTGGATTAAATCAAAGAATTTGAAATAATCTCATGAAAATTGAGCAAAAGAAAAAGAAGAAGAGAAAATTCAATTAAACTCATTCAATTAGGTGAATTTTGACGAGTAGACACCTCTTTAAATTACCTTTGACCTCACACATATTTTGATAAAAATGTTTAATGTCCACAATAAAAGTATTTCTTTCTATTATAATTTACGAGTAGTTTGACAACGTAAATTATTAATAAATATAATAATACTTTTCACAAAAAACACGCACGATGGGAGTTCTGACTAACCACAATTTAATAAATAACTCTTTTAAATAATTTTTTTACAATTAGAACGAAAAGCTTTTATACTAAAATACAAAAGCTAGATTTAGAAGAAATAATGATCAAAATCTTAGATTATAATATTAAGGTAATAAAATGTTTTTTGTTTTTCAAATACCAAAATTTTCCTCCAACAGACCCCGCGTTTTCTCCTGTGTCCTACTCACCCCCACCCCTTGCCCGCTCTCCTCCTCCTCGACCACCGCCAACCACCACCACTGACGGCGGCTCAGCCATCTCCTCACAGAACTTCTAACTTTTCAACATGGGAAATTGCAACGCGTGCATAAAAACTTCAGAGATGGAGGAGCACTCAACTCCCAGACCCGAAACCCCCAAAACCCGTAAAAAACCTCGCGAACGCTATCCCAATCCCTACGCCCGATCCCCGCCCTGATCCGCGTTCTTAAAGACTTCTTTCCCGAACCAGAATTTCCGACAAGTATGTACTCGGCCGCGAGCTGGGCCGCGGCGAATTTGGAGTTACCTATCTCTGCACCGACCGGGAGACGCGCGAGGCTCTCGCGTGCAAGTCTATATCCAAGAAGAAGCTCCGCACGGCGGTGGATATTGAGGACGTCCGCCGTGAAGTTGCGATCATGTCGAGCCTGCCGGAGCACCTGAACATCGTGAAGCTACGCGCCACTTATGAGGACGACGAGGCGGTGCATTTGGTGATGGAGTTGTGCGAGGGCGGGGAGCTTTTCGATAGGATAGTGGCGCGTGGGCATTACAGCGAGAGGGCGGCGGCGGCTGTGGCCAAGACGATTGCGGAGGTGGTGAGGATGTGTCATCAGCACGGGGTTATGCATAGAGATTTGAAGCCTGAGAATTTTCTTTTTGCTAATAAGAAGGAGAATTCGGCTCTCAAGGTCATTGATTTTGGGTTGTCTGTGTTTTTCAAGCCCGGTAGGTGTGATTGGAGTTTATGGTTTTTCTTTTGATTTTGCTTTGAAGGAGCTTTTAATTTTTAAAATTTTTTACTTTTCTTATTTGTACCTGGCCTGGTGTTTTTGGGATTTTTGGGTTTTGTTAGCTGTTCATTCATTTTCTCAAGCTTCATCTTTTACTGGTTTTTGTCTTTTTGATTCTTAAAATGATCTTAAATTTTCTATCTGTTTCTAATATAAGATTTTCTTTTCAGCTTTTGATCTGTTGGGTTGATGGCTAAAAATTGACGTTTTCATTTCAATTCTTGTTTATTTTTCTTCTGTCACATTTTGCTACTGGATCAACGTTTAAGATTTATTTTGATATGAGGACTGCTTGTGTCGATTACAAACCTATTTTTAATTTTATTTCTGCTGATTAATTAATAATAGTTTTTTCTTTTAATCAGGTGAAAGGTTCTCTGAGATTGTAGGAAGTCCATACTATATGGCACCAGAGGTTTTGAAGCGAAATTATGGACCTGAAGTTGATATTTGGAGTGCTGGCGTTATTCTTTATATTTTGTTGTGTGGTGTTCCTCCGTTTTGGGCTGGTATCTTTCTCATTCTTTTTTCTTTTCAATATTCATGCATATTAATTCTATCTCAGGATTGATTTTATTTCATTACCAATGTTTGCTGCAGAAACTGAACAAGGTGTTGCACTTGCAATTTTAAGAGGAGTAATTGATTTTAAGAGGGAACCATGGCCACAGGTTTCTGAAAGTGCAAAAGCCTTGTTAGGCAAATGCTGGAGCCAGACCCCAAAATGCGTTTGACAGCCCAGCAAGTGCTTGGTGAGTTTGTTTGATATTTTCCTAGGATAATTACAAATACTACCCCTAAGTTTTGGAGTAATTACAAAAACCTAGAGAAGTTTCATAATTACAAAATCCCCGAGGTTTGATTCTATCTTCAATGTAAGGGATATTTGTAATATTTTTACAAATGTAAAGGGGGTGTTTGAAATGTTTTTGCTTATGAAGGGGGCAAAGTGTATTACATAATCAAACCTTAAGGAGATTTTTGTAATTTTCAAAACCTTTGGTTTTTCTGTTATTAGCTCAAATCTCAGGGGTAGGTTTTTTAATTACCCCTATTTTACAGATTTCTGAAAAGTGTGGATAAAGTCCAGAGTGGTGGTGTATGTGAGATCTGCAGGTTTTATATGGGCTGGAAACAATTGTTTGCTTTGGCAACAAATGCATGAGAAAATTGTCTTGTAATTAGCATTTACTATTTGCACCACAAAGTTCAATCTAAATGCTCATGTTTGGGTTTTAGGATAAGCTTTGCCAATTTCTTGTATTGGTAACCTGGCTTTTAGGAAATTATCGGAGATTCAATATGTGCATCCACTTGGGTATAAAATGGTTCTAAGGTGTAGGGATCATGAAAGAGTTAGCCAATTAGGCCCGTGGACGGTCTGATTACTTGTGTGATTGTTTGGTCTTTCGTTCCGTTCCTTTCTATTTTTGGAGAGAATAGTGTGAAAAGGTTGTTTAGAAACATGAGAATAAATTTTGAGAGTGTGATTTGGTATGAAACGAAAATGTAATGATAGAAGATGATGTGATGGTTTTTTAGTAAAATAGTGATTGGTTATTGGAAAAGTAAAAAAGAGTAACTAGTGTATTTTTAATATGAAAGTGCAGTGACATAGTTGATCTCATGTTCTTTCAGGGAAAGTATAATTATATGTGACTGATGATTGGAAAAATGAGAGCGAGTGAATAGTATATTTTTTGAAAAGATTTCATGAGCATTCGTATGTTGGTATAGAAAAAATCTCTAGCGAAAATTTTACAAGAATATTTTCTCACAAGCAAGCACAGCCATTGATGAAATCCTGCAATCTAGCCAAACATTTCATGTAAAGTTGATTTGTCTGTGGAATAACAAAGTTCAGTTTCACAGGGGCTGCTAGATATGTTCTGAAATCTTCAATATAAAGAATATCATGGTTTGCTAATCATGCAAATGGAGATATGTTGATATTACTTGAAACATTTTGGTTTATGCAACAGCTGTAACATGCTCTTCTCTGTTCTTGTTTGATTAGATCACCCATGGTTACAAAATGCAAAAAGGCTTCAAATGTTCCATTGGGAGATATTGTGAGGGCAAGACTCAAGCAGTTTTCTGTCATGAACAGATTCAAGAAGAGAGCATTGCGGGTAATCATCTGGCATTAATTTAGATGTATTTTTTACTTTGTGCTTGATATTTAGAAGAGAGCAGTGCGATAACTTTATTATAGATAAACTACCCATGAGGTTTAGCCTAATTATTTAAAAAACTCAGTTATCTCAAAGTTACAAATACCCCTTGACATTTGGTTCTCTTTTACAAATTGCATACTCAGAAGAGGGATATTTGTTAATAAATACAAACCTAAAAGGGTGTTTGTAATATTTAAGGGGGGTATTTATAATTTTAAATGATAATTGAAGTTTTTGTAATTTTGGCTACTAAGCCTCAGGGTTACATTTTTTAACTATCGTAAAGTGACAAAAGTATAACTGGTAATCAAGGTTGCTTAGTAATTAATGCATCAGTTGTAGTCATATTTTCCAGAAATTTAAGGTGATAGGGCTAATTTTTTTTTTCTTCTTTTTGTACAAGTAGTCAAGTAGTTGTTGCCGCATATTTCATTGTTTTTACTCTAATATCTTAAGAACTTTTATCCTCAAATAACTATGTAGGTAATTGCGGAACATTTATCTGTTGAAGAGGTCAAGTAATTAGAGACATGTTTGCATTGATGGATACTGATGATGATGGGAAGGTAACATATGAGGAGCTAAAAGCTGGTCTGAAGAAAGTTGGTTCCCAGCTGGCAGAGCCTGAGATAAAGTTACTGATGGATGTGGTAAATTCTCATTTTTTAATCTTAAAAACTTCAATATCATTTTCTGTGTGATGACCGAACAACATTTATATTCGTCTTTTTTTCCCTATGTTACTTAGTAGTGCACCTCCGATTCTGAGCCTACTGTCTCCTACTATTTTTTACTCTTAGGGACTCTACTCTCATTGACATGCTAAAATGTCGAATTTTTTGATAATTTAAATAATAAATATTGTAACTCATGAAGATAAAAGTTAAAACAACTTTTACATTAGAAACTGTTAATTAATACTTGTAACCTGTAGCATTTGAGATTTATAATATCTATTCTAGTGTTTGGAGTCCAAAATCTTACTTTCATTGATCAATAAAGTTAATATTGATTAGTTGTGAAATAAATAAAAAAAAAAGAAAAAAAATTCATGATTTGGAGTTACCACTTGGGCTACATCTTTTTGATGGAAACTCTGTCCCTTGTTTTAGACATGTTTCTAACGTCCAGGGAACTCTTTTCTCATTTAATTAGGGATAATTACAAATACTACCCTTGAAGTTTGACTAATTAATAAAAAAAAAAAAACCCAGCTAACCTTGAAATACAAAAACGACCCTTGAGGTTTACATTCATCTTACATTTTGCACCTACCGTTAGTGGAGCTAACAAGAATTACGATCATCCAGTATTTTCACAATTACATTCTTTAACTTTTTAAATATTACAAATAGTCAAGGCTAAAAGTTGAGGCTCTTTGTAATATTTAGAAAATTTGAGGGTGTAATTGTAAAATATTTGACGACGTTAGCATATTCCGTCAGGTCTACTAACGGTTGGGCAATATATAAGACAGATGTAAACCTCAAGAGTGATATTTGTGATTTTTGAAGTTAGCTGGATTTTTTGGTAATTAGGTCAAACATCAATGGTAGTTTTTGTAATTATCCCTTTAATGTATATGCTAAAGACATAGAAGCTCAAATTTGTTAAACGGCTACTATGCATTATGCTCTTGTTTGCATTTTGCTGGCATTCCTTTTGAGGTGCAATCCCTTTATTTCCCATTGAATTTGTTCTTTAGCACTTGTGGCAACCATGATATTTGATAATATTGATTTCATTTTTATGCTTTGGAACCGACAACTAAAATTGTATATTTACTAGGTTGTAAATTCAAGATTTATACGATTATGGATAATTACAAGCTCCACCTTTGAGTTTAGGCCTACTCACTAAAAAAAAAACTATGTTATCTTTTAAAATTACAAACGCTTTGACATATGTTTTCATTTTATGAATTGCGCCTACTAAGGGGGTAATTCGTAAAACAAACAAACACCTCAAGGGATATCTAGAATTTCAAAAGATAACTGATTCTTTTTTTTAATTAGGTTAAATCCCGAGGTAATTTTTGTAATTATCCCTATGATTGGAACATTATATCACCATGTACTAAGAAAAATCAATTGCTCCATGCTGGTATTTTCCATCATTTCATTATATTCATCATTGCATCATATGCTGTGTTTGAAGGCATTACTTTATGAAAACGCTTCTAACCCGTTGTTGCTAACTATAATAACCAATGTCTAATAGGCTGATGCAGATGGCAATGGTGTGTTGGACTATGGGGAGTTTGTCGCGGTCACTATCCACTTACAAAGAATGGAAAACGACGAACATATCCGCAGAGCGTTTATGTTTTTCGACAAAGATGGAAGTGGGTATATCGAACTAGACGAACTACGAGAAGCTTTAGTAGATGAATCAGGCGAAACTGATCTTGATGTGCTCAACGATATTATGCGGGAAGTTGATACTGACAAGGTTTGGTTGAATCCTTGCCATCTGTTTTTTCTCATGATGCTATTTACTGAATTTATTCTTAAACTTTCTTGCATGGATATAAAAAATCTTATTTAGACAGTTTTAGAGCAATAACTGAGAAATTAAAGCCACCCTATCAATAGGTTCAATTTGCAGACGTAAACAAAATATCGTGGATATTTTTAGTCTATAAAATTAGGAGATCATTTCTGCAAAATAGGCCAAGTATCAGGGGTGATTTTTGTAATTAACTCTATATTTAATGATGATTAACTTATTTTAGTTTTTCGCATTCGCAAAAAAAAAAAAGATCAAAAAAATGATTTGTTATATATCCTAATATCCTTGAATAAAATAAATCAATATTACAGAAAAAATTCCATGGAGTTGTAGCAATCTTTTTGTTAGCTATCTATTCTTTGTGTCGCTATTAATAACTGGATTCTTTCAGGATGGGAGAATTAGTTATGATGAGTTTGTTGCAATGATGAAAACCGGAACGGACTGGAGAAAGGCATCCAGACAGTATTCAAGAGAGAGATTCAAGAGCTTGAGCGTAAATCTGATGAAAGATGGCTCCATGCAGCTCCAGGATGGACTTACTGGTCAAACTGTCGTAGTTTAAAAAAGTTCTCTTGATCGTATGTTTTTCATGTCTGCTTATTCTTTCTCCTAATCTACCGAGTATAATCAGCTGAAGCCACTTCGACTTTACTGGAAAGAATGCCTGGTATTTCTTGCTTCTGAAATAGAGGATCTTCAAAGAAAAAGTATTTTTTTCCACGTTGCAACAATATATTCTTGGTTTCCCATTTTTAAGGTTGGTGGGAAATGGTTGTGTTTAGTTGAGTTAGGGAGGGATTTGAGGGATGATGTGAATAGGATGTGTAGTAAGAAGACATATTTAAAGGTAGAGAGGTGTTAATGTTTTGTGTTGCATCCTCTTGTATAGATCTTTGTGATATCTGTATTTCATCTTTACTTCTGTATACGTGCCTTGTTAATACAGCACTGATGGACACAACAGAAACTGTGATTTGAAATGTAAGGATTTCTGGAAAGATTCATTTATTCAAATGGTTAAGCTGTTTTCAACATTTAGTAGAGATAGTAATGCAATAGTCTGGGTGCAAATATAAAAGATGCATGACAACCAAGTATGTGAATATTAGAAACAATGATTGCCTATTTTCAAATGCCGAGTTCTTCTAATTATGTATATTTTAATTAAAATCTAAATGATGCTTTAGAATTCTAATTTTGCTTCTGGTTTCATTTGGAAACACTACCAACTTCTACACCGTGCTACAAAGAGAATTAGCTGCCAAAGGAATCCATCCAGCAGATCCTTTGGATTCAACTTCAACCATGCTTCAACCTCGGATCGTTGGTGATGAAACAATGCAAAGAGGATCATTTAACCGTAGTAAGCAAACTTTACAACATTATAAAGAGCTTCAGGACATTATAGCTATCCTTGGGTTGGACGAATTATCCAAAGAGGATCGTTTAACCGTAGTAAGAGCGCGAAAAATTGGGTTTTTCTTATGATTCTCAACTTCTTTTCACTCTACTTCAGTAAATTACATCTTTTAAAAGTATAAAGTTTTGCAAGCACTCCCTTTTAATCATTTGCGGCAACAGCATAAATTATAGATGTTTACATGATATAAATAACAATGATAAGAGCCTACAAGGCTCACAGGAAAATACATTACCAAAACGAGAGCACACGAGCACCCTTCCCAGAAGTGTTCTAGTAACTCACAAAGAGGCCGATGCCGACCTCCAAAATTCATCTGGCTTTCGATGCTGCGAAATCGGCATCTTCGCTCTAACCGACTCAATCAATGAAAACTCAATATCCGCAACAGCAATGCCAGTCGAAACCCGGTCCGATAACCGGCCGATAACCGCACTCCCACGGATCAATAATCAAAGTATCACCATAGCTTTCTCTGCCATCACTATGCTTTCCGCCTTGTGCAGCAGCTATAACATAACATTGAGTTTCAATAGCACGCGCACGTAGTAAAATCTCCCAGTGTGCCTCCCCTGTCACTTTAGTAAAAGCTGCAGGCACCAATAAAACCTCTGCCCCATGATCGAATCTGAGCCGTTGATAAAGCTCTGGGAATCTCAAATCATAGCAAACTGTGAGACCAAGGCGCCCAAACGGGCTATCCGCCGTGACAATATCTCGCCCTGCCTCAGTAAAGCTGCTCTCTTTGTAAACTGCACCTCCGGGCACATCGACATCAAACAAATGCATTTTTCGATATGTGCTTCTAATATTGCCAGAGTTATCGATTAATACATGAGTGTTACGCAAGTGTGAATCGTCACCCTTTTCTTGAAACCCTCCGAGAGACAACCAGATGTTCGAGTCTTTTGCTAAGGAACAATATTTTTTCATGATTGGTCCATCTAATGATTCGGCAATTGTAAGACTGTCGCCGGGTTTGGCACCTACGTATGAGAAATTCTCGGGAAAACAGAGCAATTTTGCACCAGCTGCAACTGCTTCCTTAACGAGGCGAGAGCAGGTGGTGAAATTGGCAGAGAGATCGTTGACCGATGTCATCTGAGCTGCGGCGATTCGTACTGAGTTGGCCATGGCTGCTCTGGAAATGCTTGCTATGAGCCTATGACGATAAAATATGAGTAGGGCTGAAAAACACACCAAGTTATTTGATATTCAATCGAGACCCATTTTGAACTCACTTCATTAACATACCGAACCAACCTTGACACATTTTTTCGAAACTCAACTCGATTAGTGAAATAATAATAAAATAGTTGGTAAAAATATCAAGCTACTCCAAAATCAAATACAATTTTTGAAAGCTCATATAAACATTCAAACAAGCTTATTCAACTCTACTCGATTCTTTTATACTCCTACATATGAGTACGCCTGTGTCAATAGGTAGGATTTCCCCTACTCGGACCCATATCCTAAAAATAGACCGATGTTACACTTATTGGTACCCGACCTAGTCCTGAAACCAATGGGCTACAGCCAAAGAATACCAAAACGAAGACGAGAACAAGAAAAAAGAACATTGATAACAATCCATCCAATACACTTGATATCCCAAACCCTAATTAACCACAAACGAAAATGAAAAAATACCTATATATGAGGGAGGCTTTTGCAGCAATCAAGGTGATAGTGGTGGTGACTGTTGGCGATGACGGTGGCGCCGCCGAGACTCGGCTGCGGGCCAGTAAGAGCGGCTTAGCTGGAGAGTGGCATACGGTGGAAATCCAGAGAGGGAGAAGAGAAGATGCCAGATGGTGTTTTTCTCAGATCCAACGGTTTGAAATGTCCTAACAAAAATTGGTATACTTCATGTATTGGACTCAACCCAGGCCCATTTCTAGTTTAGGGTATGATGTTTATGGATGTGGCCCATAACTAGAGGGCCTGATTGTATTTCCAATTAGATTTACTACATAAAATTATAATTTCCGTTCAATACATTCATGTCATTCATAATTATCATAAACTAAACGTTCAATAAATAGTTGTTATTTTTAAGAAGAGCTTACATGTGATCAACACAAACGAAAAAGTTAAGAAATCGAGGGGGTGTAAGATAATTGTGGGGATGATAAGAAGCTCCACATGATTACTCCTTAAATTTGTGAAGTTGTATATAAATAAGTTAAACATTTGAAATGTTTTCCATGTGGGATGTGTCTTTACATATTCCCACCTTTTTATATTTTCATATATAAAAGGCATTTAAGTACTTACTTTCATTATTAATTTATCATTCACCCGATATTTATTTTGAGAAATTCAAAATGCTAAAATCATCTACCTGTGGTATAGATTACGCTTATCTCATTTATTTTTTATAATAAATAAATGGATCCACTTAAATAATTGATCAAAATCGGGTCAAACCCCAATTTTCAAACAAAATAACAATTTCAACAAAAACCGCACTGCAACCGCCCACCTCCACCTAAAACCACGCCTTTAATTTTACTTAATAAAACCGTGACTTGAAATTATTTTTTTAGGAAAACCGCATAAAACAATTTGGTTTAATTCTTAAAAAAAAAAACACAAAACTGCACCATAATCACCCTTAGTACTACAAGTTTTAGGGAATCTAGATTTTTATTCTGTGAGTTGGTTTTTTAATAAAAAGTTGCTTTGTGTTGATATTTCGGCAAAATTACAAAATTGGTCCTGTAAGTTAGCATCTTTTCAATCTTGGGTCGCTTTTTAAAAATATTTGCAATTTACATCCGTAATTTTTAAAATTTTGCACATTTAGTCTTTTCCACTGAAATTGCTAAATGGACGCCGGAAAAATTATTATGTAGCATTAAATTTGGGGAAAATTACTTGTTTGCCAAATGAGTTGGATATTTTGGAAAAATAAGAAGGAAAAATTGAAAAGAAAACCGAAAAACAAAAAAACAATTTTTTTGTAATTAATAATTTAAAGTTATTAGTCGATTTAAATTAAGTATAGAAATATTATTATTTCAATTCATTTTGAATACATAATATATATTTACTTTCACTATTTCTTTTATTTTATTAAATATGAACTTTCATGTTTACTTTTACTAAAATATCTATTATTTTGTCCACTTGGCTAGACTAAGTAATTTTGTTTAAAAATATATCCAACTCATTTGCCAATAAGCAAACTTCCTCCAAATTCTAAATTTTCTCCAAATTTAATGCCACGTAAGCATTTTTCGGTGCCCAATTAGCAATTTCTGCCAAAAAGGACTAAATGTGCAAAGTTTTAAAAGTTACCAGATGTAAATTGCAAAAAAAATAAAAAATGGACCAAGATTGAAAAGATGTCAACTTACAGGACCAATTTTGCAAGTTTACTTCTAATATGTTCTCTATGAACCTATTTTATTTTTTATAGTAGTAAATGTTGCTTGAAATAGAAGTGTGTTATTTGCTCTTTTTAACTTTGGGACATTGGATTTGTTAATTCGAGGCATGTTTATGTCTAATTAACTCATTGACATCAATTGAAAGGTGCAATACACTCGATCTATTAGTCAATGTACTGAGTGTATAAGCACGTGTCAAATGGGCGAGTTGGACCAAACGAAAAATCGGGTAGGGCCAAAAGTGTTTGGGCCACCGCTTTTCGAGCCAACCGCCCATGACCCCACGAAAAATGCACTAAAAATTTGGGTCACTGGTCCGGTCCGATTTTCGGCCCGACAGACAGGCCAAAAAAGCTCGATTCATTCGGGCCTCTAAAATTAGAGCCCACTCCAGGTGCTTTTTCTTTTGGGCCTATTGGGATACCAACGACGGACCGAAATTGATGACTCTAATAGTACCAAATTTGAAAGGTGTTAGTTCATGAATTTTTAGTGACATGCACCATAGATGGATTATCGGGCTTTAGTGACATGAATTTTTATAGTTGATCAAGTCAAAAATCCATGTATTACTTCATGGAATGAGCCGAGATAAAAGTTGGTATTAGTAAGATCAGAAGAGACAATCAAGGCTACAAAGAAATGAATCTTTATAGTGATAAACTATCAAAACTAAATAGAGTGTCAAATGATCGGGTTGAGCACATCGGACTAGTGTAGAAAATTAGGTTGGGTAGGTCTGTTATTAAAATATATGGAAGGTTTCGTATGTGATAAACTATCAAAGTCGAGCAAAGTCGAGCTGTATTTAATCTGATCTCGCAAGACAAAAACGCCCGTATCAAGTTAAGCGGTTCCGCTCGACGCCTCTAAGATATTAACGACTTACTATTCTCGGTTTAGCAAAGACTTGCAAAAACCAATCATGTAACGAGGAAGTGTTTTTTTCGACTTTCAAGCTACAAAGGAAGGTAATGATCAAGATGCTTTGAATGCGAGACCTACCGGTTAATATCTTATATTTTTCGTGGTCTAAATTCGGTGGGGCGTTAATAATATAAAAGCAAGTGCCCGTGATGAAAATCGCGCCGTAGGCTCGAAAAGGCACATTTTCGGTGAACAGGATTTGTTCAGAGCGCACGGCAGGACGCACGGGTGCGCTTTGCCGTCTTATTTCTTTGCACCAACCCGGGGCAGGAGCACGATCCGACCGCACGGGTCGTTCTCGGCCCGTGCGCCACTTCAAACATTTGCGGGGGAGCACGACCCGACCGCACGGGGTCGTGCTCCCCTGCAAGGCGCTGTGGGCGAAACTTTCCGATTGAAATCGATTTAATTAATTACAAAAATTAATTAAATCCATTTAATTTAATTAATTACAAAAATTAATTAATTAATTATTTTTAAAGGTTTTTGGTCCAAAAAGAATAAGGGCCTTGAAGCCCAAGCCCAAGCCCACGACCGGACTCGGTCGGGGCCGAGCCGTGTGCGGGCGGCGGGGCGGCTTGTGGCGCAGCGCGTGTGTGCTTAACCAAACCCGCAAGCATGTAGGTCCCTCTCCCCTTTAAAAACTTGGGTGCCCCAGGGCCCAAACCCATATGTCCAACTTGGGATATATTAAGTGTGCAACTTCGCTTTGCCTCCTTTTTCCTATGTGGGATGGAGATCTCTCCTCACCCACATTTTCCATTTTCCATACCATTTATTTGTATTAAGTGGCTAACTTCTAGCATTAATTTCTCATTCACCCTGAATCGGTTTTGAGAAATTCCAAATGTTATTCTCATCTACTCTCTTAGTAGAAATTTTACAAATAATTTAATTCCATTTTTCACAAATGGAAACCACTTAATTAATTGGTCAAAATCGGGTCAACACCCAATTTCTCAAAGACCAATTCCAACAATCCCCCACATGAATGAAATTAATGCATGCGTGTATGCAGATTCGCTTGAAAGTCTCGATGAATCGTTATTGCATCAGGATAGGTAGCTTGTGGCTTTGAACCTTCCTTAGTAAAATACTATCGGATTTACTAGCTGCTTAGTGACGTGATGTCTTGAACTACTCAGCCGTTTGTGTAAACCAAGACAACAATACTTACACAATAACAACTCTAACACTTGTTGTTCTCACGTTGTGTCCATTTCGGCCCTGGATCATATCTTAGATTCATAAGTGTTTCTTTTGAAGCGGCCATTACTTCTCACTTATATAGGTGATCTCCTATTGAAGAGTATCCTGTAATACTCCACCTTTCGGTATAGGAATCATTAAAAGTCTTAAACTTATCCTCACCACATTCAGCAGGTTTACATACACTTGGATGTATCGAGAATGAGCTAACACATTTTCCAAGTGTTCAGCTGAACATTTATAACTTAGTTGTCCCATTGAACCAAGGTCTTGGGATCTCCAATTCACAAGGTTGGGTTACCGCTATGAACATTCTTTAAGTTGTGGATTTTAAGCCCATTCCCTTAACAGTTTATACAATTGATCTCGATTAATGCCTTTCGTAAGCGGATCGCAAGGTTTTCCTTTGACTTCATGTAGTCAACCGAAATAACCCCATTCGAAATCAACCGCCTAATGGTATTGTGTCCGACGTATATGTCTAGACTTACCATTATACATACCGCTTTGTGCCCTTCCGACACGATTGACTATCACATCGTATCATAACAAAGCACATGCTTATTCCAACAAGGAATATCCTCTAAGAAGTTTCTTAGATATTCTCGCTTCTTCTCACTTTATCCAAAGCAATGAACTTGGATTCCATAGTGGATCGAGCTATGCATGTCCGCTTAGAAGACTTCCATGACACCACTCCTCCACCTATTGTGAAAACAAATCCACTTGTGGACTTGGAGTCTATTGTGTCCGATATCCATTGGCATCACAATATCCTTCTAATATTCTTGGATATCTTGTATAAAGTATTCCATAGTTCATGGTATACTTTAAATATCTAAGTACCCTTGTCACGACTTTCCGGTGATCCGTACTTGGGTTACTTGTGAACCTCACGCGGTTTACTCACCGAATATGAATGTCCGGGTCGTGTACAATTCGTTAAGTACATCGATCGCCAATTACCTTGCATATTCCGGTGAGAACCGGTTCGCTCTATTCTTGGCCAAGTGTAGACTTAAATCTACAGTGTCTTAATTTCGGGAGGACTATCAAAAGCATTAAACCTTCTAAGTATGCTTTCGACATAATGGGATTGTGACAAGACAATTCCATCCGAAATTCTAGAGATTTTAATCCCTAATATAACATCAGATAATCCCATATCCTTCATGTCAAAATTCTTCTTCAATATGTTTTTAGTATACATGATTAAATCATGACTACTACCCATAATCAACATATCATCCACATAAATGCATACTATGACGTAATCATTTGTAGTACCTTTAATGTAGACACATTTGTCACATTCGTTGATCTTGAAACCGTTTGACTTCATCGCCGAGTCAAACTTTTCATGCCATTGCTTAGTGCTTGTTTTAGTCCATAAAGTGACTTAACAAGTTTACACATCTTTTGCTCTTGACCGGGTGCAACGTACCCCTCGGGTTGTTCCATATAGATCTCATCTTCAAGCTCACCATTCAAGAAGGCAGTCTTAACGTCCATTTGATGTATCTCAAGGTTATGCAAAGCTGCAATAGCAATGAGAACACGAATGGACGTAATCCTCGTGACAGGAGAATATGTATCAAAGAAGTCATATCCCTCCTTTTTCTACATTCTTTCGCTACCAATCGGGCTTTATACTTGTCGATAGATCCATCGGTTATATACTTCCTTTTAAGGATCCACTTGCATCCCAAAGGTTTGCAACCCGGTGGGAGATCAACCAACTCCCAAGTGTGATTTTGCATGATGGAATCTATCTCATTATTGATAGCTTCTTTCCAGAGAGGAGCTTCTGGACTAGACAATGCTTCTTGAATAGTTCGGGGTTCATTTTCTAACATATAAGTTAGAAAATCAGGACCAAAAGACTTAGCTACTTTTGTCCTTTTATCGCTTGGTTCCTCTTCATCATCACTTTGAGGTAACTTGCATTATCATAAATCCGTTACCTCGAACTTTCTTCTTTCTTTTCTTTGATCGGAAAGATATTCTCGAAGAATACAACATTCCTTGATTCAATGATCATACCTTCATTTATATCAGGAATTGTTGACTTGTGCACTAAGAAGCGATATGCACTACTATTATTAGCATATCCAATGAAAGCACAATCGATCGTCTTCGGACCGATTCTTACTTGTTTCGCTTAGGTACTTCGACTTTAGCCAAACACCCCCACACTTTGAGGTATTTATATGACGGTTTACATCCCTTCCATAACTCATATGGAGTTTCGTTTTTTACCTTTGTGTGGGATCTTATTAAGAATGTAGTTTGCGAGTAGAAAGTACGGCTTCCCCCACAAGTTTTGGGGTAATCCAGGAACTTAACAACATCGCATTCATCATCTCCTTAAGAGTACGATTTTTGCGTTCGCAACACCATTTGATTGAGGTGAGTAAGGTGCGTCGTTTGATGAATTATACCCGCTTCGAGCAAAGTTCTTCAAACGGAGCAACATACTCTCCCTCTATCACTTGAATCATCTTAATTTTCAAATTAAGTTGATTTTCAACTTCATTCTTATAAGCTTTAAAAATAAAGCTTCATCTTTAGTTTTCAAGAGATACACATAACAATATCTTGTGCAATCATCTATAAACATTATGAAGTACTTTTTCCCACCTCGGGTTTGCACAAGTTTTAAGTCACACACATCGTATGAATTAACTCGAGTGGTTTAGTAACGTTCGAATGAAATGGTGCTTTGGTATTTTGCTTCAACACAAATTTCGCATTTGTCTTGTGAATCGGTTTTTAAACATAGGTATTAATTCCCATTCACTAAAGCTTTTAATTGTGTTGAAGTTTACGTGTCCTAATCTATCATGCCATAAATTAGAACAATCCAACAAGTAAGCGTAAGTAACGTTTTTATTCTTCGCCTCTTGGCGGAAAATGACATTACGACATTTTAAAAGGCCCTTATCAAGGTAACCTTTACATAAAAACATACCATTCTTGGTCATTACAAACTTGTCGACTCAAACACTAGTCTAAACCCGACCTTGCTAAGCAAAGGACCCGGAAACCAAATTCTTGCGGATGTCCGGGACATGCAGCACATCCACAAGCGTAAGCTCCTTCCCGGAAGTCATCTTGAGCACCACTTTTCCAAGACCAACGATATTGGAAGTCGAAGAGTTCCCCATGAACAATTTCCTTCCATTAATCGGAGTGTAGGAGGAGAACATCTCCTTGTCGGCACAAATGTGACGAGTAGCCCCTGTGATCTATCCACCACTCCTGGGTTATCCACCATATTGGCTTCAAACACAACGGCGGAGAGATCGAGCTCGACAAGTCAATTGGAACCGACTTGTCCTCGCCACATCGCTTGTTGGTTGCCACCTTGAAGCCCTTCTTCAGGTCTCGTAATCCTTCGCCATGTGGTTCGGTTTGCCATAGTTGTAGCAATTACCCTTGAACTTTTTGGCCTTTCATTTTTCCTTCCCGAGTGCTTGTGTTTCTTTCTAAAGTGCTCGCGCAAGATTAGCCTTAGCCTCCATTCCGACTTGCCGGATTTCATATCGATTTTCGGTTGTCTTCTTCGACGCGGCCGAACAATCGATCCTCAAGCCCCATCTCTTTGCGCTTGTGCTTGAGGTAATTTTGAAGTCCTTCCACAATGGCGGCAATTTCTCGATTATTGCAGCCACTTGGAAGGATTCATTCAAAATCATCCTTCCGCACACTAAGTCGTGAAGGATAATTTGAATCTCACGAACTTGGTTGATCACCGCCTTGGTGTCAACCATCTTGTACTCCAGGAATTTGCCGACAACAAATTTCTTTGTGCCGACATCTTCCGTCTTGTATTTCTTCTCCAAGGACTCCCATAGTTCCTTGGACGCTCAACGTGCTATAGACGTTGTAGAGTGTCGTCAAGTCCCGCTCAAGACGTAGTTGCGACATAGAAAATCATTTGTTATGCCAAGCATCCCGGCCGATTCTCTCGATTGTTGTCAACTTCGTCTTCTCCAACAGCAGAGGGGGTCGTCTTTAAAACGAGCCAACCCCAAAGTGGTGAGGTAGAACAACATCTTTTGTTGCCAACGTTTGAAGTCCGCACCGAGAACTTGGGCGGCTTTTCGCCGTAAGCGGAGCAAATGACCATTGGTGTGAAAGAGATCGAACTGGAAGCCATCGTCTTCAACAGAAACAGACTTTTCGTCTTGCGATTGTTATTAAAATATATGGAAGGTTTCTGTATGTGAAGAAAATGGCTGGGATATAGTGTTTAGGCAAAGTCGAGGTCTGTATTTAATACAGTCTCCGCAAGACGAAAACGCCCCGTATACAAGTGCTAACGGTTCTGCGCGCCTCTAAGATATAACGACTTACTATTGGTTTAGCAGTGCTTGCAAAAACCAGAATACAGCGAACAAGAAGTGTTTTTTCTGACTTTCAAGCTACAAAGGAAGGTAATGATCAAGATGCTTTGAATGCAGAATGACCGGTTAATATCTTATATTTTTCGTGTCTAAATTCATCAGTGGGGACGTTAATAATATAGGCAAGCAAGTGCCCGTACGGAAAATCGCGTCTGTAGGCTCGAAAAGGCACATTTTCGTGAATGACGCACTTTTTATTCAGAGCGCGCGCACGACCTAGACGCACGAGCGCGTCGCCGTCTTATTTCTGCACGCACAACCTTCGACAGAGCACGACCCGACCGCACGGGCCGTGCTCCCGTCTTGGGCCGAAACTTTCAGATTGAAATCTGATTTAATTAATTACAAAAATTAATTAAATCCATTTAATTTTATTAATTACAAAAAAATTAATTAATTAATTATTCTTAAAGGTTTTTGTCCAAAAAGAATAAGGGCCCAAGCCCAAGCCCAAGCCCAAGCCCACGGCCCACGGCCCGGGCCGGCCGCGCTTCTGGCGTGTGTGCTTTGAACCAAACCCACAAAGCGTAGGTCCTCTCCTTTAAAAACTTCAGGTGCCTTCTAATGGCCCAAACCCATATGTCCAACTTGGGATATATTAAGTGCAACTTTCTCCTTTTTCCTATGTGGGATGGAGCATCTCTTCTCCCCCACATTTTCCATTTTTCATACCATTTATTTGTATTAAGTTAACTTCTAGCATTAATTTCTCATTCACCCGGAATTGGTTTTGAGAAATTCCAAATGCTATTCTCATCTACTCTCTTAGTAGAATTTTTACAAATAATTTAATTCCATTTTTGCACAAATGGAAACCACTTAATTAATTGGTCAAAATCGGGTCAACACCTAATTTTTCAAAGACCAATTCCAACAGGTCCAAGATTCAATTAGGGCAATAATTTATTGGCCTAGCCGAGCTCGAACCCCATATTTATAACTAAATTGCATCGGACCAGGTCAAAGGCTTGTCACTCGAGCTGCACCAAAGTAGTCATGGTCCATTTCGAGGCATGTATAAATATAACACAACAAGGCCTTATTCTCGGTCGAGCTAGAAATTGACAGATTTTTTCTAGAACGACATAAAATACATATACTAGTTTAAGTTCAAGTGTTCAACACACCCCATCTTTTATTAACTATTAAATTACAGAATATGGGTATTTTTCGACACCCACAGCCATAAGCCTTTAATTAAATGGTCTTGATCAAAACCTATTGCTCCTTTGTTCACTTATCGTACAATAAATTCTTCTAAAGCTATTTTCTCACTAAATTAATAGCATGTTTGGTAAATTAACTAATGTGAGGCAGATTTCATTTTTATTTTTTTCATTCTCTCGCATCAAGCATGTCATTGAGTAATAAAAATGTAACACAACTAATTCAAATTACTTATTTTAAATGCATTGTTATTTTTGTAAAATGCGATTTTTATAGGATTAATTATTTTCACCTCAATAATAACAAGACCAAAACTACAATTTAGTCAAAGAATATATTGTATCTTGAGAGACTGTCTTGGCAGAGTTTCCTAAGGATAATGGTTATTACAATGGTCCCTTCCTTTATTTGTCAAATTGAAAAGTAGGCAACATTTATGAGAGAGATTGAATTAAATGTGAGGTGAATTGGGCAAACACCTTATCCCATCAGTGTGGCTAATACATGTGTAGCCATAGAAGGAATAGCCTGTAATAATAAACAATCTGGCATAGGGTAATTTGCTTCTTAGGGTAGGAAGAGGGATAATTTGTCTTTTCACTTGGGGGAAGTTAGATCACACTAATAAAATCGAGAGTTTCCAATAGTTATATATGTCGGTAATATACAAATTTCTAACTATTATATAATGTGAAATATGTTTTTTTTTTTTTTTGACGCAATGTGAAATATGTTTTCTAGTGAACTATACCTGATTAATTTGTGTGGTTTATACCATGAACCTTATAGTTCAAGTGGTATCATTCATTCATTGTAAGGGTGCTGATCAAGATTTGAACTCTAAGTTT
The DNA here is from genome assembly GCA_016081115.2 of Rehmannia glutinosa. Taxonomy (NCBI): domain Eukaryota; kingdom Viridiplantae; phylum Streptophyta; class Magnoliopsida; order Lamiales; family Orobanchaceae; genus Rehmannia; species Rehmannia glutinosa. The sequence continues at coordinate 51,708,663 of CM071930.1, forward strand.
TTTAGTTCCTTTGATCCCCTCCCCGCCACTCCTCCCAACTTAATAAAGAAAATTTGTGTAGTATAATTTACCCACAAGTGAAAAGATAATGTCGGTAATATATTCATATGTTAAAATATATATGATAATGGGAATTTAAGACCAAAATCGATAGTTTCCTATGTTGATTACAATGTTACAGAATAGGGAATGCCTTCAAAATGGCAAATTACAGAAACAGAAAATTACAGAAAATGAACTAACTATTACAACTGGTTAATAGAACTTCCAGAAGCCGAGTCGAGATGAATCTCTTTCCACAAAGCAATTACGTCCCGCCTAGTGCTCACGGTTTGACGTATTGCTTCCAAAGATGAAACGACTTACGTCTTCTGTGTAGTAGCACCACTAACACAGAAGCACCTGCGAACTAGAAATGTCGCACAAGACTCAGTTCTTTGGACTTAGTGCAGAATGCAGAATATATGAGTGTATATTTTTTATGGAGTAAGAATTCTGTAGCACAAACTGCAATGCACAAAATGGTATATATAGCCAACCATTCCACCTGCAGGAGAAAAAACTGGGTAGTGGGCATTAATCACTTGTAACAACCAAGGTGTTACACCCCACTACTGCATAACAGTCAGGTAGTGGGCTAACTTCAGGTGACCACCACTGCAGGAGTTACAACTCCAACAGTCACACGAATCTGGACACCTACAATGTCCAAATTCATTGGGCTCCAACAGTCCAACAGTCACTCGAATCTGGGCCAAGCCCATTTTCGAGTGGCAAAACTTTAGTGGACCTGGACCCGGCCTCGGGCGCCGCCCAAGCCCCGGCCCATGCCCAAGCCCAAACCCCAAGTCAAGCCCAGGCCTGTGCCAGCCGAGGCCGAGGTCGGGCGCACGACGCTTGTGGCCCACTTGTGATCATCCACTGTGTTATAGTTTATACAACAAATAACACCTTCTAGTAAATAAACTAGGATAAACTATGATTTGTATTCCATGTGGGATAAGGCATATGTCTTTCATCTCCCTTTACATAATCTTTACATAATGCTCATTTATGTGGCTACCTTCGTATTAATTTCTCACTTACCGAAATTTGCTTTTGAGAAATAAAAATACTACGAACATCTACACGTAACGTAGATTAATAATATATAATTTAATTCCTCCGAATTAAATATTTAGCCACCGAAAAATTGGTCAAAGTCGGGTCGACACCCACTTTATCAAAACCAAAATTTCCAACAATCCCCCACGAGTGGAAATTAATGTATGCATGAATGCGTACACGCAAAACCGATCCTCAAGAGACAATATTGCATTTGGAAAGGTAGCTATGGCTTTGAACCTTCCATAGTCAACACCATCGGTACATCGCGGCTTAGTAGACGCACGCCTTAAACTATTCCTCCACGATGTATACCGAGTCAACAAAAGATTAACGCAATAAGGTCTCAACACCTTCTCGTTCTCACGTTTTGTGTCCGTTTCGCCATGGACACCACTTTGGATTCATAAGTGTTACTTTGAATCGGTCCGCACTTCTCACTTATAGGTGATCTCCTATCCGAGTATCCCCGCCATATTCAACCTCAACGAGGTGTAGGAATCATTAAAAGTCAAATGACTTAGCCTCACCACAACTTGCGGTGTTTCAACAATTGGTTTTGCTTTCTAGGGATGGGTTATAACATTGTCTCCAAGTGTTACAACATAACCTTCATAGTTTAGTTTTCCCATTGAACCAAGTTCTTGGGATCTCCAAATCATCATGGTTGGGTTACCACTATGATAGTTATTTTTACTTTGTGGACTTCAAGCCCATTCCCTCTAGCAATTTACCCAATTAATCTCGATTGAGTCCTTTTGTCAAAGGATCGCGCCAAATTGTCTTTTGACTTTACGTAGTCAATTGACATCACACCATTTGAGATCAATTGTCTAACGGTATTGTGTCTCCGACGAATATGTCTAGACTTACCGTTATACATATTGCTCGTGCCCTTCCTATAGCCGCTTGGCTATCACGGTGAATCATCACGAAAGCACAAAGCTTCCTCCAACATGGAATATCTTCCGTAAAGTTTTCAAGACACTCGCTTCTTCACCAGCCTTTATCCAAAGCTATAAACTCGCATTCCATGGTGGACCGAGCTATACATGTTTGCTTCGTGGACTTCCACGATACCGCACCACCTCCAATGGTGAATATGTATCCACTAGTTGAATAAGAATCTTTTGAATCAAATCCAACTAGCATCACTATATCCTTCAAGTACAACTGGATATCTTGAGTAGTATAGCCCATAATCCAAGGTATACTTCAAGTATTTTAACACCTTGGTTAACGCTTTCCAATGCTCATGGCTTGGATTGCTCGTGAACCTACTCAACATATTTACAGTGGTATGCCGGTCCGTGTACAATTTGTGATGTACATCGACCGCTTATTATACGTGAGTATTCCATCCGAGCCATCTGGTTCTCGCTTTATTAGCAACCGTTATTTATACTTAAATCAATGGGCGTCTTTGACGGTGAATCGTCAAAAGCATTGAATTTCTTGAGCACTTTCTCCACATAGTGGGATTGTGACAAGGTAATTCCATTAGAGTTCTGTTGATTTTTATCCCAAGGATTACATCAAGAAAGTCCCCATATTCTTCATGTCAAAGTTCCTCTTTAACATTCTTTTAGTCTCCATGATAGTATCATGACTACCGCCCATGATTAACAAATCGTCTCACGTATAGACAAACTATGACAAATGCTTCCGATGTCCCTCCGACATATACGCATTTATCACACTCGTTGATTTTAAATACATTTGACAACATCGTATTGTCAAACTTAAGATGCCATTGTTTTGGAGCTTGTTTGATCGCATACAAGGATCTTATTAACTTACACACCTTCTTTTCTTGACCGGTGCAACAAACCCTTCAGGTTGTTCCATGTAGATTTCAACATCTATCTCTCCATTCAAAAACGCCGTCTTGACATCCATCTCGATGAATCTCTAGATTGTGCAAGGCAAAGAATCGCGAAGCACCCGAATAGACGCAATCCTCGCATCGAGAATATGTATCAAAGAAGTCATATCCTTCTTTTTGTTTAAAGCCTTTGGCTACAAGCCGTGCTTTATACTTATCAATAGTTCCATCTCGCTTTATACTTCTTCTTTAGGATCCATTTACATCCTAAAGGTTTATGACCAAGCAGGGAGATCAACCAACTCCCAAGTATGGTTCTGCAGAATGGACTCGATTTCACTATTGATAGCTTCTTGCCAGAGCGGAGCATCTGGACTACTTAGAGCCTCTTTAATCGAGTTTGGCTCACCATCTAACATAAATGTTATGTAATCCGCCCAAAAGACTTAGCCGTCTTAGACCTCTTATCGCGTCCGGTTCTTCACTAATCGGTGTTGAACCACTTGCGCTTCGTGAGTTCTTTTATTAGTACTCACTTCTAATTTTTCTCTACAAGGGTAGACATCCTCAAAGAATACAAAGATTCCTTGATTCGATTATGGTACCTTCCGGTCATTTCCGGATTTTTCGACTTATGTATCATAAACCTATATGCACTACTTTGGTATGCATATCCCACAAAGACACAATCAACTGTCTTTGGTCCAATTTTAACTTGTTTTGGTTCGTATTGCTACCTTTGCCAAACACCCCCACACTTTAAGGTATTTATAAGAATGCTTACGATTTTTCCACAATTCGTAAGGTGTCTTATCTTTCCCTTTAAGTGGTATTTTATTCAATATGTGGTTGGTCGTTAAAACAGTTTCCCCACATATTTCAGGGTAATCCAAACTTATCAACATGGCATTCATCATCTCTTTTAGAGTCCGGTTTTTATGTCAAAGAACACCTTAGTTAGATCGCGGGTGAATATGGTGTCGTTGTTTGATGAATTATGCCCGATCGGGTACATAGTTCTTCAAATGGTGCAACATATTCGCCACCTCTATCACTCCGAATTATTTTAATCCTACGCCAAGTTGATTTTCAACTTCATTTTTATAATTCTTAAAAGCCTCTAATGCTTCATCTTTGCTTCTTAACAAGTATAAGTAGCAAAACCTTGTGCAATCATCAATAAATGTGATGAAATATTTTTTACCACCTTTAGTTTGCACAAATTTTAGATCACACACATCACAGTGTGTATCAACTCTAAAGGTGAAGTGCTTTCGTTTCAACCGAATGAAACGGTAATTTAGCCATTTTAGCTTCAACAAAAACTTCACATTTTCTTTGTGAGTTTACTTGTGTAAATTAATCAATTCTAAATTTACCAATCTTTTTATAGCATTGATTTACATGCCCTAATCTAATATGCCACAAATTAGAGCACTCAAAGAATATAAAATGAAGAAGATTCATTCTTATGCATATTCTCGCCAAAACGGCGACAAATATTACATTCATTTTGAACGGTCCCTTTGTCTAGATAACCCCTACCAAGGAACTGTCCAAATTTGCTAAGTACAAACTTTTCGACTCAAAAACTAGTCTAAACCCATGGTTGACCAAAGAACGAACCCGAAACTGATTTTTGCAGATGTCCGGAACATGCAAAGACATCCATCGCCTTCAACTCCTTTCCCGAAGTAAGCTTTAGCACCACCATTCCAACGCAAAGAACATCGTAAGAGGCGTGATTCCCCATATGGAGCTTCCTTCCTGGGCCGATGGAATGTAAGAAGAGAATGCATCCTTATCATAACAGACATGGCAAGTGGCACCGTATCCACAAACAATTCTTTTCGGGTTATCCACCAAATTGGCTTCAAACACCACCGCCGACATGTCAACGCCTATCGCCTCCCTTTCTTCAACCACATGGCATTGGACTGCGGTTTGGTTTTCTTTTTCTTTGGCCGACGGCGATTCTTTGCCATATGGTTCGGTTTGCCACGCAATTGTAGCAAGCCCCTGGAATTTTCCACCACGGTTTCAGCTTTTTATCGTTAGGCCTTTTCTTCGAGTTACTTGACGAGCCGTGCTCCATCAAGTGGCTTTTGACTCCATAGGGACAAGCTTGGACTTAGAGTCAATCCTCCTATTGTCTTCCTCAATTCTAAGTTTGACAATCGATCCTCTAGTCCCATCTCATTTCGCTTATGTTTGAGATAATTCTTGAAATCCCTCCAACTTGGGGGCAATTTCTCAATCAAGGCGCCACTTGAATGCTCCGGCAAAGCCATTCCCGGCAGAGATTTCATGTAGGATCAATCGGAACTTCGAACTTATTCCATCACGGTTTTAGAATCAACCATCACAAAATCCAAGAACTTACCGACAACAAATTTCTTTGTGCCGGCATCCTCGTTTTGTACTTCTTCTCCAAAGAATCCCACAAATCTTTGGAGGATTTCACAACACAATACACATTTGTAAAGTGCATCACTAAGTCCGCGTTTAGGACATAGTTACGCACAGAAATCACTGGCCCCATGCATCAAACGCACGCGTTTTTCAAAGATTCGCTTCGTTCAAAGAACAACAGAGAGCGTCCTCGGTCGATATCTTCGCGGACTTAGGGTAGTCGGTAGAACAACATTTTTTGCCGCCACCTCTTCAAGTCGAAACCCATGAATTTTACCGGGTTTCTCGGCAAAGATGAGCGGGAGGGATGATCGGGGTTCTCGCTTGTGCTTGCCATCGTGAAGTTCGTTAATTGCTTTTGCGATTGTTGATTACAATGTTACGAATAGGGAATGCCTTCAAAATGGCAAATTACGTAAACAGTAAAAATACGTAAAATGAACTAACTATTACAATCGGTTAATAGAACTTCCGTAAGCCGAGTCGAGATGAATCTCTTTCCGCAAAGCAATTACGCCCTGGCTAGTGCTCACGGTTTGACGTATTGCTTCCAAAGATGAAACGGCTTACGCTTCGTCTCGGGTAGTAGCACCACTAACACGTAAGACTCGCGAAATAGAAATGTGATAAAGATGGTTCTTTGGACTTAGTGCGTAATGCGAGAATATATGAGTGTATATTTTTATGGAGTAAGAATTTCAGAAGACAAACCGCAATGCACAAAATGGTATATATAGCCAACCATTCCACCTGGGCAGGAGAAAAACTGGGTAGTGGGCATTAATCACTTGTAACAACAAGGTGTTACACCCCACTACCGCATAACAATCGGGTAGTGGGCTAACTTCAGTGTGACCACCACCGCAGGAGTTACAACTCCAATAGTCACACGAATGACACCTACAATGTCCAAATTCATTGGGCTCCAACGATCCAACATCACTCGAACCGGGCCAAGCCCATTTTCGAGTGGCAAAACTTTAGTGGACCCGATCCGGCCCACAGGGCCGGGCCGCCCGCCCAAGCCCAGCCCAGCCCGAGGCCGAGGCCGGGGGCGGGCGCGCGCGTGTGGCCCACTTGTGATCATCCACTTGTGTTATAGTTTATACAACAAATAACACCTTCTAGTAAATAAACTAGGATAAACTATGATTTGTATTCCATGTGGGATAAGGCATAAACGTTTCATCTCCCTTTACATAATCTTTACATAATGACCATTTATGTGGCTACCTTCGTGTATTAATTTCTCACTCACCGAAATTCGGTTTTGAGAAATAAAAAATACTACGAACATCTACTCGGAACGTAGATTAATAATATATAATTTAATTCCTCCAGAATTAAATATTTAGCCACCAGAAAATTGGTCAAAGTCGGGTCGACACCCACTTTATCAAAAACCAAAATTTCCAACATCCTAAATTTACAATTTTTTAAACGTGATTTTTTACACCACTTTTTTGCAACCGTCCTATAGTACAGGACTAATTTTTTCAATTTTTTACCATGTTGTAATCTTTAAACATGTCGTTTAAACATGTAATAATCAGGCATAATAAGAATACAATCAGCATCAAAATCACAATAGTTGTTAAAAATAAAGTAGTTTACTAAGTTGATATGTTCATAGATAATAAAAATTCTCGTGTAGAATAAATTCAAAAAATCTTTGTATCTCATAAGTAAATACAGAACAAATAAAGAAAGAAATGCAACAAAAATAAAAATATGGAAGATGAAGAGGAACTAAAAAAAGACACACTAACCTCTCTCTCTCTATTTTTCTCTCCTCCTCTCTACCCCCAAAAGAAAAAAACCCTAACCTACTTCTCCTCCCTTCCCTCCCCCTCCCTACAGCCGCCTCCTCCCTCCTTACCCCTTCCCCTCCCCCTCCATGTCCTTTATTGGAGAGCCAACAATGGCGGTTCTTTGGGTGTCCGAAGGTGGCCAAAATTTTTGGTCCAAGGTGAAAACGGGTCGGAGCTTCACGGAGGTGTCTCGGAGCTGAGAAGACGATGGGTTGCGGCAGTAGATTTGGGAGAGGGAGAGGCATCTTTCTTTTTTCTTTCTTTTTTTTTCTCATTTTTTAGCTATAGATTGTTGTAGTTTTCTTATTTTGTTTGTATTTTCTTTTCCCGGTTGATTTGCGAAACTCGTAGGCGGATCACATTTTTTTATTCTACAGTATGAGGTGGTTGCTCGTGCCCGGTTTTAGTTTTTTTGGGTGTGTTACAGTCTCCTTTAAGGAGTGCTGAAGTCTCCCGGCGTGGAGTGGTTTAGTTTGGGGTGGGTAGTTTTTTAGTCCATGTGAATCCGAATTGGTCTTACCAATTCCCCGCTTGGCTCTTAGTTAGTTTTGTCGGCTCTTAGCCCGTTGGCTACGATTGTAATTGTAATTTTAGTTTTTGAGTTGTTATAATAAAACACTATCGTTCGACCAAAAAAAAGGGGAACTAAAAAAACGAATTAAATGAGTAGTGTGTGTACTATCCACTTGCAAGAACGGAATGGTCCACAAGATCGAAGATTTTGCTGTGCCGGTGCCTCTTAATCATTAAAATGAAGCAATTTTGATATTTGAAATAAATAGAAACTGATTTTACCTCATTTAAACTAGTAGAATGGGTATCAAGTTTTTTTTTTTTTGTTTTTTTGAGGGGAGAGTATCAAGTTTTAGAACTCTTTAACTATATAATTAAATTTCATAAAATATTCTCCTTTTTTGTTTTCTTTCTTTGTTTAGTTTTATGTTTTCTCCCTAGAAATTGTGATCTTCTCTTTTCTAGAAGTAAGTCTCTTCCCTTTTTGTGAGTAGAAGTTTTCCCTCTCTTGTGGAAGTGTTTTATCAGATCATATAAAGATTATTTGACTTGGTTTGTACAAATTTGGATTTTTATTCGTCCAAACTGCATATTTGGGAAGTATTGATTGTTTGTTTCTCTATTGGTCATATAACCAGTCAATGGAGATTCATTGTCATTTGAGTCAGATATGAGACTCTCAATGTTCAAATCGAGCTCTTTTTTTTTTCTCTTTTTTCATCCTATTTATTTCTATTTGTTTGGGAGGATGTTTTAATGTTGAAAACGATAAATGTATCATGCACTGATGTTGCAATTTTTATGCATTTTATTGAATACAGTTTTTTTATTAAAAATATCATAAAAAGAAAAAAATGAAATAAACATAAAAATAGTGAAGATTTCATATATTATATCAGTATTATTTAACTAAATGATCAAAAATAGTATCTCTCATACTTTGTTCAATGAAATCCAAGATCCAACATTGATCATTGATTGGCGTGTACTGGGTAGCCTCATCAATAAATGTAGTATGCAGACAACTATAAACCCAAATCCAAACCGTGTTACGGATGTCTTGTGCTATCAAATTAGGCAACCTATTATGTTTTGACATTTATTTTTAATAAGTTGGGAGTACTACTAGTTGGAGGGGAAAAGATAAATTTCAAAGAAATCGGAAGATAGGGTTCGAACGTGTCAACACCTTTGCAAAGGGTGAATGATACCACTTGAAATACAAACGCGTGGTCTATTATGTTTTGACATTGACGCCGTATAAACTCAAATTAATGAGAGGTGTGAGTAAGTGAGTTGTCCTGTAATTAAATCATCTTTAGAAAGTTGGTGGAATGCTGAATCTTTCTTTGGTTAGAGGGTCTTTGGATTATCTGTGATAAAATCTTAAAATTTAATATGATTATTTTTCAGTATGAATTTTTATTTTTAATACTTCTATAGAGATTTTGGTGATATATTAGTTGATATGGTTTTATATGAGACCGTCTCATGGACTTAAGTTCATGAAACAGATGCTAGAAAACACAAAATATTTGGATTAGTTTTTTTCCATGGGTTGAGATTTGGGTTTGGGTTGGGGTTGGGGTTCTATTTTATATATAGGATATATTTCATGGACAATGCCCGTGAGACCGTCTCATACAAGTTTTTGTCATATTAGTTTCATGAAAAAGTGAAATTGTATTTGAATGAATGGATGAAAATTAGATTTTGCACGAGCTTAGAAATGAGGATATCTTTGGGATCAACCTCGTACTTTAGTGGTAGAAACTTATGATATCATGACGATTGACCGGGACGTTGATCTCATGTGAGTTTGTATGTTCCTCTCCTACTATCCCCCATTGTACTAAAATAATGAGGTTATATTTAATTGAGTAGTTTTGATGTAATTTTAAATATGCAAGTATATGATAAAAAATAAACTTATATTTGTTTGTGCTTTTACGTTACTATTTTCAAAATTTTAGGTATAAAATAATTTGAAAAGTTGATAGTATTGGAGTTCACTTTCAATTTTTAATTTTAAGATGTGATACTATATTTATGACATTTGTAGGTGGTGAATCTCATTAGATTGATATAGTTTAAAAATAGTAGTATATTAAGTCGATATAGTTGGTAATTATGGGATAAATTAGTGTAATGTGAATGAAAAGATGAAAATATAGTGATTGATAAGGGATATATTAAGACTATGCATAATTTTAAAAATTGAAATTATTAGTTTTGAGATATTATTTGGTGGAAAATGATAATATGAAATGGTTATTTCAAGTGAAAAATAATCAAACGAACATATTCTAATTTTAAAAATATTATAAAAACAGAGGTTTTGAAAAGTGATGTTGCTCAATAAAGTAGACTACTCTAAATCAAGGAATCTAATAGAAAGTCCAACTTCTTCTCCGGAGCTGGTAAAATTTTCGGATAGGAACTAGCCTGCAACACAGAATAAGTTTGGGGGATTCCTGGGGTGGTCTCAAGGAGGTCCCTCCGACGCTCAAGTCAGTGACTGTAGGATAGTAATTTCAGAGCAAAAGAAGCAGTAATTGAGAGTATTGAATTGTGAATTACTTAAACATGAGATGAATGGACTTTTTTACATCTGGGTTGATGGGCCGCGTGGGCTGTGTAAGAAAGAGTGGTCGAGTGGGTCGGATGATTTTATCTGTAGCCCAATAATTAATAAATAATATTATATAATGAATGAGATTAAATAAATAATAATGGTAATTGTGAAATGACATTTTTTTCCCACAACATAAGCCCCCTAGTTTCCGGCTGCGGAAGGCGGAGAGAGCAGTGCGGGAGCTAAGTTCCTTACGAATATATGATCCATGAAGGATTTAATCTCTTAAGGAGAGAATGTTTTCAAGAGAGGCGGTTCTTGAAGGATGGAAGTCCCCAGAAAGGAGAAAGTACCTAGAGAGCGGAAAGTCTCCGGAAGGCGGGAGTTTCAGAATGAGTGAAGTCCAGGAGGTCCCCAGAACACGAGGAGTCTGTGGAGCACGGGGTGTAGAGCCTAGAGCGTAGAGCATGGAGTGTACGGAGCGTGGAGTGTACGAGGGGGGGGGCTCACAGAGCATGGGATTTGAATTTCTTGCATGAGATGAGTCCTCTCGGGACTAAACCTTTTTTAGAGACAAAATCTTTCTTGTGAGTGAGTGGTCCCCTTGGGACTTGGAGATTAGAGTCCCCAAGGGACTTAGTTTTTTATTGAAAGATTTCTACTAGTCTTCTCAGCATTTAACCCTTTAAAAGCTTCTCATGAGCTCACTTGGTGGGGATTTCACTGACGAGTTGAGAGCCGTACCCATGTTGGTTTAGGAAAGGGTGCCCGCTTGCTCGGGGAGTGGGGAAGGGCCTCCTTGCCTGGGGTGGCATGAAGCCAGCTTCTCGTGGGATTTTGTGCTTGATCAGTGCTCTAAATAGCGTGTAAATATCTCTTACAAGACTTAGTTTTGGAGAGTCTCATGGATGGTATGTAGCCATCTCTTATAGGACTTACATTCCGAACAGTGCATGGTTGATTCTTGCGAGAATACAACTATTGGGATGTAATATTTTTTTTCCAGTTGAGGAGTGGCTTGGTGGAGTAGATCCATCTTAGTTTAAGTAGTAGATCTAATCCGGGGGAGTTGGTAGATTCCTGTGCAGGCATGAGAGCCAGATGGTGGAATGGACCAATGAGAAAAGGATCCCAAGAAGTTAGTAGATTCGTTGGACTTTGGAGTCTCAGATAGTGATGGAGGCGAGACAGATGCCTCGTACGTCATTTCAGACGGTGCCACCTATGACGATGACAAAGAGGATGATGATAATGGAGCCCCTCCCAGACTTGAGCCTTTTACTCTTTCGCTTAGATATATTAGTTTCTCTTTCAGCCCGTTTGTATAAAGGCTTGTGTTTGGACACTCAGTATTCTGTACTTGAGATATTTTCCGCCTCTGTGAGGCATGGCGATGTTTTTTTGATTGGAATGATGTGTTTTATGCTTTTTCCCTCAATGTGTTAGCACTTTTTGCATTTATTACTATTCATTTGTAGAACATTTATTGATGAAGAGTGTCCCTATATGTTTGCCACTGCGGAATAGGGATCGATCTGCTCGATCAGGTCACAAGGATCGAGGGGAGAGCGCCACCTCGTGGGAGCTTGGAGGTAATGCCCCCGAAATGTAATCAGATTTCTGGCACCAAGCAATAGAAAAATATCACAGAGTGGGATCACATAGACAGAGCCAAAAGTGGGCGGATGGAAGTGGATAAGGGAGAGACCCTTAAGGGCACACCCTTAAGTTCCCCAAGACCTCCCGGGGGATGTTTCTTGTCCCTTGATCAGTTATTCTTCGTAGGGGCTAGATGATGGTGTTTTTTCTGATGCAGTAGAAAGAGAATTTGCGATGAGTTCATGAGGATCATGTTAGGGAGGACCCTGTTAGTCCAAGTGGCTACGATAATAGCAAAAATAATAGCAAAAATGTAAGTGCGGGAAAATAATAGCAAAAATGTGAGTGCGGAGAGGTGAATAGAGGAGAGATGAATAGATTATGCCGATTTTTCGAGTTTTGCCCTCTTTTTCGAATGTGAAAATAATAGCAAAAATGTAAGTGCGGGAAAATAAACAACACACGATAATTTATAGAGCTTCACCCCACCTAGGGACTATGTGCTCTACCACCCCAGTATATCCAGGATGGATTTCGAAAAGGAAAATAATTTTATTAATAATTACCAAAATTATTACACCTTCACCTTGAAGAGTACCACACTCTTCTTACAACACCACCAAGGAGATTACCACAATCTTCCTTCACCTATGAAGAGTACCACACTCTTCAACACCTAAGATCACCCAAGTGTGCTCTTACCACAAGAACACTAACAATGATATCTTGTTTTGGATGATTGACAAATTCAAGATTACAACTCGATAATGAAGTATACAACTTTGAAGTGCAAGTGTAATCAAGAATAAAAGCCTAGACCTCAAGATGTGCAAGTGATAAACTTAGGCTATTTCAACAAGAATATTAAATGTGAAAGCTTAGAGAAATTTGCAGATTTTCTTGTTGTGTTGTTTGCTTGTGTAGTTCCTTCAAAGCCTTCATCTATTTATAGGAGAGTCTTCAAGATTGGATATCCAATATAGGCTCATCCATCTTCACTTTTGTCTACAAAAACAAGATCACAAGATCCACAAATATTGTACAAAAATGATAAAGTAAATCTTGTTGATAATGGCTTAATAACGGTTGGGATTTGCTGTCAAAAATAACAAAGGTCGACCGGTTGACCTGTAGAAATTTCGAACGTTTGAAAAGAAGATCACAAGATCCACAGATACGGGATGAACAGGGGTTGGACCGGTCGAAGGCATGTTCGACCGGTCACCCTCACCTTGGACCGGTCCAACAAAGTCTTTTCTGAGACAGAAAGATATTTGCAGAAATTTCAAGTCCCAGATATCGGTCGACCTCCTCAAAATTCTTCCAGGTTCGTTTCTGTTTCAAGTTTCGACTTTCAGACACGGGTTCCCCTCTAGGGCGATCGGTTGACCTCAAAACAGAAGTGTTGTCCAATTTTTGTCGAAAATAAACTTCAAGAAATACTCTGAAAAATTAGTAAAAATAATTTAAATCGATTAGGAGTATTTGGACAACATTTAGGAACATTGTTTTGGTGTAAAAACTCAGTTAAACAAAATTATCAAAATCATGATAAAAATATTTATCTAACAAACTCCCCCTTTTTGATGATTACAAACCAAAACAATTTTAGGAGATCGATTTTTAAAACAAAACACATTTTTCCGATCTAAATCAACAATCCGTTTTAAGCAACACTAATTATGAATAAAGACACAAGGATATGAGCAAAGATTTTTCAAAAATATTTTATATAAGTTCCCCCTATCAACATGCTCAACAAGAGTAAGTATAGAAGCAAACAACTAAAAGCTAAAAGCTTAGCTTTTACAATTTAAGCTTGAATTTCATGAGCTTGGAAGCTCTCCCTGTCAAAATTAAATCATTAGTCATAATAAAAGTGCATTATTCTTCCATTGGACTAATTTACATCCACAGCTTTTGGCTTTTTCAATCACAGCTTATAGCTTTTTCTGCGAGCTTTCTCTACCTTCTTTGAGCTAATGAGCTTGTTTCATGTTTCTCCCCTTGGAATCATCAAAAAGAGTGTTAGTACGATAAAAACATTATATAATCATATCAAAGTGCGCACTTCCATCGAATTATCGAGCTTTTGATCAAAGAGCTTAAAATTCCAAATAATAAAGGAAAATTCGATAAGATGATTCGTAAAAGCTCATTTGATTGACAAAATATTATCTCTATAAACGTATAAGACTTTTGAAATTGAAAGAATCATGTAAGGAAGAAATTTTCATTGAAATATTTTATCAAACACTTGGCGCACGTAGAGTAAAAAAAGAAGTTGTATATAACGCTTGTAAATGCAATCATGCCCAAAAAATCATCACCAATCATAATTCTACAAGCATAAGCCATCATCATACATAAGTCCCATCACAAATATACAAAAATTGCACCAAACTACCAAAATGTAAGTACTTTCTCAAAGGTTCAACCCAATTGAGATTAAAAGAGAATTAAACTTACCAATTAATCGGAAAAATCGAGCAACAATGATGATATACGAGAAATATGATATCCAAAATATAGTATTTACAAGAAAAGAAATCATTTTGAGTGAATTGTGTGTGAAATTTGCAAAGGGGTTGAAAAATAGAAGAAAAAACGTTCAAAAACAAAGTCTGGAACAGAAGCTGATTTTAACCAAAACATTGAGCTGCTCGACCGGTCAAAGGGGAGGTCGACTGGTCCAGGTAGAGGTCGACTGGTCGACCTCCCTTCATCCGGTGCCTGGTGCAATTTTTTCAGTCTCTGTCCGATTTTTGATCCAAAAATCCGATTTTTCACCCCTAAGTTTTAAAACGCGTTTAAATACAATCATAGACCTTATTCAATATGCATTATGCCTAAACGAGCTCGAATTGAAGCAAAAGACTCGGCGGTAAGCGGTTTTGTAAAAATATCCGTTAGTTGATCTTGAGACAAAATAAAAGACATCTCAATATTTCTTTTGGAAACGCAATCCCTTAGAAAATGATGACGAACCTCAATATGTTTAGTACAGTTATGATGAACCGGGTTTTGAGCAATTTTTATAGCGGATGTATTATCACAAAAAAGAGGAATATTTTCAAAAGAACATTTGTAATCCGCAAAGAAGTTGAGTACAACAAAATGCCGTGGAAATGTATTCGGCTTCGGCCATTGATAAAGATACACAATTTTGTTTCTTTGAAAATTAAGGTACTAGGCAATCACCTAAGAATTGGCATGATCCGGAAGTACTTTTACGATCATCAGTATTTCCCACATAGTCCGAATCACTATATCCTTTAAGAGAAAAATTTTCATTCTTTGGATAAAACAAGCCATAAGAAATAATGCCTTTCAAATACGAAAATTCCTTTTAACGGCACTCATATGAGATTCTTTGGGATTGCTTTGAAAACGAGCACATAGGCATACGACATGAGGAATATCCGGTCTACTTGCGGTTAAATAAAGTAAACTACCAATCATACATCAATACTTTGATTCATCAACCGACTTGCTTTTTCATCTTTGTCTAGCTTGATATTGGTTGCCATTAGAGTAGTGACGATTCTTCCTTCTTCAATGTCGAACTTCTTTAAAAGTTCTTTTGTGTACTTTGATTGTGAAATATAAAAACCTTCTTAGCATTGCTTAATTTGAAGTCCAAGGAAGAAATTGAGCTCCCCATCATACTCATCTCGAATTCACCTTACATCAACTTAGAAAATTTCTTGCACAAAGATTCATTAGTAGCACCAAATATAATATCATCAACATAAATTTGAACTAGTAAGCAATCTTGCCCTTTTTCAAAAACAAAGAGAGTAGTATCAACTTTACCTCTTGTAAATCTATTTTGCAAAAGAAAGGAGCTAAGTCTATCATACAATGCATGGGGTGCTTGCTTTAAACCATATAAGGCCTTTTTAAGTTTGTAAACATCATTTGGCCTAGAAAAATTTTCAAACCCCGTAGGTTGTTTTACATAGATCTCCTCTTGAATAAAACCATTTAGAGAAGCGGATTTAACATCCATTTGATAAAGCTTGAAATTTTTGAAACAAAAATAGGAAAGTAAAATACGAATAGTTTCTAGACGTGCTACGGGTGCAAAAGTTTCATCATAATCAATACCTTCTTCTTGACAATACCCTTGAGCTACTAACCTTGCTTTATTTCAAACAATATTGCCTTGGTCATCGAGTTTTTTTCGGAATACCCATTTTGTACCAATAATTGTTTGTGATGGAGGACAAGGTACCAATTCCCAAACATCATTCCTTTCAAATTGATTCAACTCCTCTTGCATTTCTAAAAACCAATCATCATCTTCAATTGCTTCCTTAACATTTTTAGTCTCTTTTTGAGAAATAAAAGATTTCTCGGCAAATTTTCTTCTAGTCATCACTTTATCCAGAGGATCACCAATAATGAGATCTTTTGGGTGATCTCCCTTAAATTTTACTGCCACGTGAAGATCCGAATTATCATCTTTGTCTTCTTGAGGAACATTTGGTTGACGGTTGATCATTTGAAGTAGAATGTTGATCATTTTGAGCATCATTTTGAACAATTGGTTCAATAATATCCTCTTCATCACTTTCATCATTGGGTATCCTTTCAACACCCGAGGCTTCATTGAATTTGACATGGATGGATTCTCCAACAACCATACTAGTCTTATTGTAAACCCGATATGCTTTGCTCTTGGTTGAGTTCATCGGCCTTAGGATCAAGTTTGTCCAATTGATCCTTAGTATTCAAAATAAAACACTTATACCCAAATATTTTGAAGTAACTAATATTTGGAGTTCTTCCTTTCCAAAGCTCATAAGGTGTTTTATTCAACTTAGGACGAAGGTAAACACAATTAATAACATAACATGCGGTACTTACGGCCGACCAAAAAGATTTTGGAAGTGAAAATTCATTGAGCATGGACCGACTCATTTCTTGAAGTGTCGATTTTTCCTTTCGGCTACTCCATTTTGTTGTGGTGTCCTTGGAGCCGAAAAATTGTGAGCATATCCCTTAGTTTCACATAAGACTCTAAATTCTCCATCAAATTCACCACCTCGATCACTTCGAATAGACCTTATAGTATCTTCTTTTTCATTCTCAATAAGTCTACACAACTTAACAAACTCATTAACGGCATCGCTTTTATTTGCACGAAAAATTGCCCAAGTATATCTAGAAAAATCATCGACCATAACAAAAGTGTAATATTTTCCACTTAAACTAGCCGTACCAATATCCCCATACAAATCTAAATGAAGAAGTTGTAGAGGCTTGGTTGTAGAAATTTCATTTTTGGGCTTAAAACTACTTTTAACTAATTTGTTCTTTTGACAAGTGTCACATAAGCCAAGATTTTCAAAATTCAATTTGGGTAGTCCTTTTACATGTTGGTTTTTGTAAATATTTTTTAAATTCTTATATCCAACATGTCCAAGTTGCCTATTAAACTAGTTAAATCATTATTGACGACAAGACAAGAAACATTTTGACTCACCAAATCACTTGTGCAAATTTTGTAAAGATTGCCTTTTCTATTTGCTTCACAAATAATTATATCATTTTTAAGAATAAGACATTTTTCTTTATTGAAAACAACATTATAGTTTGAATCACAAAGTTGGCTTACACTTATCAAATTGAACTTCAACCCTTCAACTAAAAGAATATTACTAAGAGAGAAAGAAGAACTACCAATTTCTCTATTTCCAAGAATTCTTCCTTTGCCATTCTCGAACATGACCATACCATCTTCTTGGAGCTTAATGTTGGTAAAACGTTCTCTCCTTCCGGTCGTATGGCGTGAACATCCGCTGTCCACAAGCCATTTTGAATCTTCCATTGTTGTTATAGCCCCTATTACCTACAAATGAATTATTTTTAGGTACCCTATAATTTTGGGGTCCATGGGGGGTTAGTTTTGAGACCTTTGGGTCTCCAAAAATAGCTAAAGTTATTTTTCAATTTACAATCATTAGCATAATGTCCAATTTTACCACAATAAAAGCAAATAAGATTATTGGAACTACTAGCACGTACGAAAGTCGGGCATTGGTCATTTTTCTTAGAAGCATTTTGAAAATGTTTATAACCAAGTCCAATTTTGAATGCTCACCTCTTTGTGCATCTAGAATTTTTGTAACTTTATCCGTGCTTAAATTAAATCGATGCACATCATTTTTCAAATTTTCAATATCATTTGTGAGCATTTGTTTTTCGGATTCAAGAGTACGAACTTTTGTAAGAGTACTAGCATGAGCATGATTAAGTGATTCATAAGAAGTAAATAATTTATCCTTTTCTAATTTAAGCTTTTCATGCTCCTTTTTCAAAGTCTTGTATTTAACAATAAAATTTTGAAACTCATTTTGCAATTCATCATAATCACATTGTAGTTCATCAACTAAAGAAGAAGATGAAGAGTTAAAGCGTACCTTGTTGTTTTCATAGTCTATGGCCATGAGACCATGTTCGGCTTCCTCTTCCTCGTCGGATGTGGCGAGTAGCTCATCCCAAGTTTTGATATCCGCATTTAGAACCTTCTTTTTCGGAAAAAAGCTTTTTCTTCTTTTGCTCCTCATCCGCTAATTTTGGTAATCGACAATGTAGTGCGCGGATTTTCCGCATTTGAAATATGAGTTGTCTCTCGGCTTTCTTGCCTTATTTTTATTAACGAACTTGGCAAATTTCCGAACAAGGGCGGCCGTTTCCTCATCATCTTCATCACTGGCATAATTTATATTATTAGAAGAAGATGATAAGCCTTTAGGAATATTTTGCGTACCCGATTGAGAGGTGGATGATTTGGAATTTTTTTCTCTCTTTAAGATAGACTTCATATATGAAGAAGTTCCCAATGAGCTCATCGAACTTAAGTGTTTCGAGATTTTATGCTTCCATGATTGCCGTCACTTTTTCAGACCATGAGCCGGGAAGAGCATTCAAGACTTTAGTCATCTTGTTTTCTTCGGAGATGACTTGTCCAAGTGCCACAAGAGGATTGACAATGTTGTCAAGCATTTCCACCATTTTTGATATGCTTTCACCGTCATGCATATTGAAATTTTCAAAGTCTTTAACAAGCATTGTTTTTCTTGCTTGCTTTACTTTCTTTGCGCCGTCATATATGGTTTCCAATTTTTCCCATACTTCATGTGCAGACCTTATTCCTCTAATACGATTGTACTCGGTGGCGGTGAGTGAACAATGTAAAATATTTAAGGCCTTACCATTTAGAGAGAATGACTTCTTGTCGTTATCATCAAATTCCCTGAAGGTTTTGAGAATCGAGGTGCTATCCTCCAATTTCTTGGTTGTTTGATCAATCCCTTGAACAACGGCATTCCATATATGGAACCTGCACCCTTGTAAAAAGCACTCCATTCGGTCTTTCCAAAATGCGTAGTTGTTGGCGTCAAATAGTGGTGGCTTGTTGGTGGAGGAGCTGGTGGTAAGGTAGGCTTCGTTCGTAGCCATGGATATTTCCTCTTTACTCACGATGTGGAACGAGCTTGCCAAAGAGTTTGGCTTTGATACCACTTGTTAGTCTAAGTAGCTATGATAATCTAGAGGGGGTGTGGATAGATTATGCCGATTTTTTGAGTTTTGCCCTCTTTTTCGAATGTCAAGATGATAGCAAGAATGTAAGTGCGGGAAAATAAACAACACACGATGATTTATAGAGCTTCACACCACCTAGGGACTACGTGCTCTACCACCCCTGTATATCCGGGATAGATTTCGAAAAGGAAAAGAATTTTATTAATAATTACCAAAATTATTACACCTTCACCTTGAAGAGTACCACACTCTTCTTACAACACCACCAAGGAGATTACCACAATCTTCCTTCACCTATGAAGAGTACCACACTCTTCAACACCTAAGATCACCCAAGTGTGCTCTTACCACAAGAACACTAACAATGATATCTTGTTTTGGATGATTGACAAATTCAAGATTACAACTCGATAATGAAGTATACAACTTTGAAGTGCAAGTGTAATCAAGAACAAAAGCCTAGACCTCAAGATGTGCAAGTGATAGACTTATGCTATTTCAACAAGAATGTTAAATGTGAAAGCTTAGAGAAATTTGCATATTTTCTTGTTGTGTTGTTTGCTTGTGTAGTTGTATTGTTCCTTCAAAGCCTTCATCTATTTATAGGAGAGTCTTCAAGATTGGATCTCCAACATAGGCTCCTCCATCTTAACTTTTGTCTACAAAAAGAAGATCACAAGATCCACAAATATTGTACAAAAATGATAAAGTAAATCTTGCTGATAATGGCTTAATAACGGTTGGAATTTGTTGTAAAAAATAACAAAGGTTGACCGGTTGACCTGTAGAAATTTTGAACGTTTGAAAAGTAAATCAGAGATTCAGATACGGGATGAACAGGGGTTGGACCGGTCGAAGGCACGTTCAACCGGTCACCCTCACCTTGGACAGGTCCAACAAAGCCTTTTCTGAGACAAAGAAATTTGCAGAATGTAGGTCCTAAGAGGTGTGAGTAAGGTTTAGAAGGGGGGGTTGAATAAACCTTACCAATTTTTTGATTTTAGTCCTTTTAAAAAATATAACATAGTTAACTCAAACAACTTTGTCCTTGAGGGACAGCTAAGTTCGTTATTCAGCTAAGTTAGTCACTCAACAGACTCGATAGAGTTGTTGATAGAATAACTCGGATGTTTAACCTGAACTTTAACTTGGCTGTATTGGTTTTATCAGCGGAAGACTTAACACCCTTGATTTGTTTTAAGTTTGTTTTAACACTTGATTTATATCACTTGGTTATTAATTAGTTGGATAACAAATATGAGTTTTATCAGCAGATATGATGTAAGTAAGCAGAAATGTATATGTGCTGAAAAATAAATGACACAAATAATTTTTATAGAGGTTCGAAGATGGGGTAATTCTTCTAATCCTCTCTTCTCCAACTCCTGGAGGAATCCACTATGTAACAGATCAATTTACAATGTGGTGAACAGTCTAGAGACAGCCTTGGTCACACAGCTGGCTTCTCTTGCGACTCAACTTCTTCACAGGGCAGAGCTGTCTTCCTACTTCAACTCACTTCTCAAGCTCTTGTATTTGATCACGAAGCCCTCCAATAACTTGATATTGGTTCACCCTTGAACCTTCCTACAATCCTCCTTGGAAAGTAGACCCCTTTTGATTCTTCAAAAGTTTCCTCTTCAACAGATTTGAAGTTGTCTTTCCTTCACAGCTTGTGTTGGATCGATTTCCTTCAAGTTTCAGGCTTGAGGATTTGCTTGAATATACTTGAGAATATTGCAGGTTAATTGCTTGAATGTTGCTCGCTTGTTCGTGGTTCAGGTTCACAAGATAACCTTTTCTCAATAAATTCCTTAGCCTTTTATAGTGCACTTTTGAAATTTTGCCCGTTGAAGAGATAGGCTAATTTCAAAAGTCACTTAGTGTTCGTTGGCTTGTCTTGGCTACAGTCCTTGATGTTGACATTTCCTCACATTAAATGTCTTGCAGCATTTCAGACTTTCTGACACACGGTGCAGTGCTTCCCATTGGTTTATTCCTTTTGCACATAAATAGGACTAACACTTTACTTCTGACAACTCTGGCATGTTACTATTCTGAGTAACATTCTTGACTTTCATCAATGGATCTAACTCAGTTGTCTTGACTTGAGTGCTGTCTTTTGATCCCCAGGTGACTTGAGTCTGCTTCAGTCCTTGGATGACTCAACTGTCACTTCAACTTGAGACCTGGCTTCCTTGAGTTGACTTTACTGACTCTTCTCACAGCTGTTCCTCAGTTGGTTCTCCTTCAGTCGAGTTCTTGACTTTCTTCTTTGCCATACTCAGCTGACATATATCGGAGTCTTCAATTTAGTCTCCAGTTGACTTCTTGTATTTCTTGGCACAGCTGACTTGACTTAGCTCTCTCAGCCCTAACTATTACAATACAAATTACAAGGAAAATGGGGTGCCAACTTCCTAGTTTAAGTTTTACATGGTATCATCGAAATCTACAAGATAAATTTCCTAACAATTTTCCCCTTTTTGATGATGCCAAAACTTAAATAAATTCAACAAAATATAAACAGCAAAGATACATACAAACAATGCAGTAACAAAGAATGTATGCTTGAAATAGATCATTTTATTGATCATAGCATTCTTGTCCTTTACACAGCTGTTTACATTTGGTATCATAGCATTCTTTATCAGATCAATACACATCTCTAATCTAAGATACTAGAGTTCATACAAAGTGAAAAATTTCACAAAAGTTCACTAAGTATATTACAGAAGACTTGAGTGTATTTGCAAAAATACATGAAGGGGTTTGCAGCAACACTTCAACGTCTTCGTTGCCTCCTTCTTGACTCTTCTTCTTCTCTAATTCTGTCTTCTTCAGTTCTTTTCCTTTTTCTCTTATTTTTCCCTTCTTTTCTTCTCTTCATAGGCCCGTTTGGAAGCATCATCCCTTTGCTTCCTCTCGAGCCATTGACGAGTTTGCCTCTCGTTTTCTTCTTCTTGTCTCCTTACTGCCTCATCATTCTTCCTTTCCACTTCAAGGTTGGCTAATTGGTCGTATCCAGCCCAATAGATTAAGCCCTTCTTGTCAGGGTCAACATATTCAACATCTTTGGGTTTTGGGCGAGGTAGGGAACCTCTTCCGCCACCACTTATTGCTCTGCTGACTCGACTCACCGCTTCTACCGACTCGGCTCTCCCCTGCCTCTACGGGTGTATATCTTTGCTTTGGAGTCTTCTCGCTTTCGGTGAGTGGCGCTGGAAGACTGTTGCTTTTCCGTTTCTTGACATAATGCCAGACCTTTTTCCCAGTACAAATCTCAGGCTTGAGCTAGAGCCATTCCTTGGAAATAGCCTTCTGATTCGAGCGTTTTGAATTCTTCGACAGATCTAGGCTCAGATCCATTATCAGGTATAACATCTTGAACTTTTCCTGTTGGGATACCACCATACTGTTTCAGCACTTCTTGAACATGAGCCTCTTGCTCTTTCGAGAACTCCTCAAACCCTGCTTCAATGATCTTCCTTTTCTCCGACATTGGCACAGTAGAGTGCTCAATAGGTAGGGTTACGGGGAGTTTACTCATGATTGAGGCAGTAACATGACCTTGTTGGGGGGTTTCAGCTATCATCACAGTTAGATCCTTCGAACTTTCCCCCTCAGCTGAGCTTTTCTCAAGCTGCATTTTTCTTCAGATGTTCTTCTTTTGATTCCTTGAGGAGCTCTTCTTTCCCCTTTTTGACATCATCAAAGGTGGGAGGGACTCCAGGAAACATGCCTGCGAGCATGAAATCCAGTCTCCTTATAGCTGAGTTCTGTTTGGAGTCGGCTGCATCATAAGCTGCTCAAAATTCTGAGCGAGTTGCCTTGGACTCGGCTGTCACTAACTTCATCTCAACCATGAGTAGGCTGAATTTGTCATTCATAGCATTCTCAAGTCGCAGAATTTCTTTCTGTTGAAATTGTTGCAGCAGCTCCATTTCAGTTTTGTGAGACTCGTGTAACCTTTCGATGTATTCCTGCATCTGTTGCCTGATCAATGTGTTGTCAGCACTCCAGACAAGCATTCTGCCATATAATGCCTTGAAATATCGAACTTGCTCGAGTCACATGACAGTGTGCTATTGAGACCACTCCCTGATCCGTACCACGATCCCTCTCAAGTCGGCTGTGAGAGTGGCATCCCTATTGTCCAGTCTTAAATCCAGTGAGGCTTGGTGACGTTCGATCTTCTCAATCTCCTCACATATCTTCTTGAAGACCTCACGGATCTCAGCTGTCTCACTTGATTCAGTTGCGGGTCATTCTGCATCGAAGTCAAAATCTGCTGGGACAATAGTGTCGGTAGGAATTATGGGATCTTCTCTGATAGTGAACCTTCTTTGTTTCGCAACTGTCTCTTCTTCCAACTCAGGGAGGATTTTGGTAAATGGAAACATCTCTTGAAAGGCATCATCGCGCAAATAAGGGATGGTCTGTGAAGATTGTGCATGCGATAACTCAGCTTGGTTTGCCTCGGCTGCGGGAGCTTTATTGGCATCTGTCACAGCTGTGGGAGCCTGCGACGGAGCTGGTGGAGTCGTTATCTTCTGCCTGCACTATGGGAGCCTCGCGCGAGATGACCTTCGGTTCGGTTGTGGGGCTTATGAAGTGTGTTGCCTAGCTGACTGAGCCTCAGCTGTCTTAACAATTTCCTTGGTCTCAGTAGATTCTTCTAAATGAATTACATGTTCCTCTGTTGTATCATCAGCATCATCGGATGATGATGAGACTTGTGGAGTTGGTTCATCATCAAAGTTGAACTTTTGGCGAGCCGCTTTCTCACTGATTTGGCTCTTAGATTTTTTAACATCCTCTTTGACTGGAGTAGACTCAGCTTCATCTTCGGATCCCAAGAAGGATGCGTCTAAGTTTTCCTGGGAATCATGAAGTGCGCTTATTTCCTGTTATGCATCAGCGCTATCCAGAGGAGGAATGTTATGAGCTTCTTGACCAGTACCCAGGGAAGTCTCAACCTCCATTGGGCCTTCAATACCCCCAGCAGACCAACTACTGCGAGGCCTTCAGTGTTCCCTTCGACAGTCTCAACTGTCTTAGGGTCTTCTACATTCCCTTCGACAGTCGTAGCTGTCTTAGGGTCTTCGACCATGGCATCCATAGGAGTCTCAACTCATTGGATTGCACTTTCACTGCCCAGAGTGTTAACTCCCTGGGCATCACCATCCTGTGCCTCGACTGTAAGAATAGTGTCATTGGAATTCAAAGCAGCTGACATTTCAGCTGGGACAGACTCAATTGTCCGAGCTTCGTCAATGTAACTCTACTGAGGTTCTTTTTCTTTTTGTACTTCGCCTCTTTGCTTCATGGTTGAGTCTTCCACAACATCCTCCAACCCTGCTGTGGTGGAGAGAGTTTCCCCCTCAGCTGGCTCCCAGCTGAGTGACTGATAATGGGGTCACTCTTCTCCTGACTCGCGGCTTTTTCCTTTGAGTGCTCAATCGCTTGGGCAGGTGGTAACACACCTTGTTAGGAATTTTATTGTTTAGATTTTGATGAATGCCATGTAAAACTTAGAATAGAAAGTTGGCACCCCAATTCTTGTTGTAAAATGCATTGTAATAAATAGAGCTGGCCAAGCTGAGTTAAGTCGCCTACGCCCTAACATGCAAGAAGACAATCAAGATGGAAGGAAGACTGCGCGAGACAATTTGAGTATGGCAAAGAAGAGTAGACGGGAACTCTATCAAGAAAGCGGTGAGATGCGGTGAGTGGAGTATCAATCAAGTCAACTCAAGAAAAGCCAAGTCTCAAGTTGAAGTGAGGAAGAGTCATCCAATGATTGGAAGTCGACTCTAAGTCACCGGGGAAAGCAAGGAAATGCGGTCAAGTCGAGATAATCGTAAAAGATCCGTTGCCACGTAAATCAAGAGATTTACTTAAACAAGTAATATCTCCATACCACACCTTTCTCGGAGTGCTCGGTCCCGAGGAAGCGTGCAAAAGGAATGAACAATGGGAAGCACTACACCGTGTCAGATCTCTGAAAAGGTGAAAGAACAATTCATACGAGGAAATGGCAATTCCAAGGACTGCAACAAGACAAGCCAACGACTGCAAGTGACTTTCAAAAATAAGCCTATCTCTTCAACGGGCAAATTTTTGAAAGATCACTATAAAAGGCTCAGGAGTTTGTTTGAGAATAAGGGTGACATACAAGAGACGAGAGACACAAGTCACAGACCTGAACTAAAAACGTCCAAGCAATTATTAGAAGATCTGAAACATTCTCAATCCTCAAGCCTACACTACGAAGAACATCAATCCAACACTCACCTGTGAAGGAAAGATAACTTAAATCAGTTGAAGAGGAAAATACTGAAAAATCAAGGGGTCTACATTCCACGAAGGATTATAGGAAGGTTCAAGGTCAAACCAAGTCTTAAGCTTTTGGAGGGCTTCGTGATCAAATCCAAAGAGCTTGAGCAAGTGAGTGTAGTAGTAGCAAAGCAAACCGCCTGTGAAGAAGCCGAGTCGCACGAGAAGCCGGTGAGTGATCAAGGCGTCTCAGATCGAGTCCCAAAGGATCAAGTCATTTGTGTGATCAAGACTTGTATCCGGGTGTTACCACTTTGTATATCGATCATTACCTAGTGGATTCCTCCAGGAGTTGGAGAAGAGAGGAGTAGAAGAATTACCCCATCTTTGAACCTCTATAAAAATTTCATTGTGTCATTTACATTTCAAAGACTTTAATTCCTCGCATCTTAACCGCTTATATCTCACGATATATTTGCTATCCACTTGATAATTTATAATAACTAAACCAAGCACTAAATTCTTGCTTAATCAAACTTAAGGGTGTTAAGTCTTCCGCTGAAAACAAAACCACAATCGAGTTAATTTAGAGCCAACGGTGAGTTATTCCATCAACGGCTCGATTGAGTCTGTTGAGAGATTAACTCTCTTGAGTGACTAAATTGATTTGTCCATCAAGGACACAAATTGTGTAGTATCAACTCGTATATTTAAAAGGACTAAATCGAAAATTTGGTAAGGTTTATTCAACCCCCTTCTAAACCTTACACTTGCACCCTTGGGACCTACAAGTGGTATCGGAGCGGTTGGTTCATTGAACCCTCCGCACCGGTTAGTTCTTGAACTAGATCTCCAAACTTTTCAAAGTCCGCTTTAGTACTTAAACTTTCAAAACTCTTTTTATCATTAAAAGTTATTATCATGGAAGCAAATTTGACACGCATCCCTATGTTCACTATTGAAGAATTTGATGATTGGAAAATTCGTATGCAGACTCATCTATCAAAGATTACATGATGAGATGTGGATAGTGATAGAAGATGGGCCTCTGCAAATCTTAAAGGTGAACATTGTCTGCACGAAGAGTCGCATTTGAAGGAGAAGAGGAAGTTGCTCTAGACTGTCATGGTTGAAAAACCAAGAATCGAATGGACAAATGATGACGAGAAAAAGGTACAACCTGGACAATGTAGCCAAGGACATCCTTTACAAAACTCGACAAAGCCATGTTCAATAAAGTCAAATCATGCAAAACGGCTAAAGAAACTGGGACAAGCCGACATTGATTTTTGAAGGCTCGGAGCAAATCAAAGAAAACAAATTATATGGGTGTACGTAAATTTGAGAACTTCAAAATGATCTCGGGAGAAAACCTGGATCAAGCGGATGCTCGGTTCACGTAAATCGAAATGAGATGTATGCACTTGGAAAGGAATATACACGAAGAAATGTGTATGAAGATCCTAAAAAGTCTTCGTTGAATGGGAAATGAAGGTCATGGCACCGAGACATTCCATGGACCTATCAAAGACATCCAACCATGAGTTATTCTCGGACCTCAAAGCCTACGAGTTTGAGTGAGAAGAAAAGACCCGGAAGAGACAAGTTGTACCCAAAACAATTTGCTCTAATTGTTAAAGATGGGAAGAGAGCCGAGGTCAAAGAAGTCATTGATCCGGAAGAAATAGCCACGATGGTTAAAAGATTCAACAAGTTCTTTAATAAGAACTACAAGAGAGGAAAGGGTGAATCTTCCGAGAAGACACTCGGCTCCCTCCAAATCAAGGGAAGATAGGCCAACCAAGAGAACGGATCATCAAAAAGTTGAGTATCAAAGGGTCGACAACCCAAGAATGGAAAGAGTCGATCAAAAAAGGTGAATATCTATGTTGGAATGTAGACAACCAGGCCACTATGCCATTGATTGCTCATATCTCGTAGTCAACAAATACGGGGATGAAGAAGAAAGGAAGGTCTTCGAGAGAAAGAAGACAAGAAAAGAAAAAGGCAATGATGGGTGAGATCTTTAACGAAAACCAAGTCAAGAGAGTGATTGAGAGCAGTGAAGCCGACTACTCAAGTGACTCGAAGAAGAAGCCCCGACCGCTTGATGGCCAAGGAACAAGATCAACCTCGACCAAGAAGATGAGGTACACTCTAACTCATCAAACTCGTACACTAGTGATAGTGATCGTGACACACACACTTCATCACCCACCGATCTTTATGATTCATTAGGCAAAATGATGAAAGATTTTGAACACATTAAATCCTCCCACACACTATTGAATGAGGAAAACAGCCTACTCAAAAGTCAAAACTCAAAGCCGACTAAGGAGCCGAGTACTCTAAGTCAAATAGTGATGAGAATGAAAGTTTAAAGGTGAAAATGCTAAATTAATAGCGAGAAATTGCCGCTATAGAAAAGAGGGAGAATGACCTCAAGAATGTTATTGCCTCATTCACTAAGGCATCTAAATCATTGGATGATCTTATTATGAGTCAAAGAGAATGTGGAGACAAGATAAAGCTTAGGATTTAATTCTCTGTGCTATATCAAACCTCAAAAGTAATTTTGGAAAAAGGATCTTCAAGCCATGAAGAGTCCGAAAAATCCAAAACTATAAATGTTGCACACACATTCACTCCAAAGCACAATAACAAGCAAAGCGGCCTTGGTTATAAGGGAAAAGGAAAACTTGACCGATTGAGTGCTTGAAAGGAAAAGTGAGAAGAGATTCAACAGAGTTCCTCAAAGAAACTCCAAAAGAAAATACTCAGTAAAAGAGAAGCGAGCTACCAAAACCCCCAGAAAATCTATAAGAGAAATACATATGATGGGAATGGTAGAAAATATCCAAGCCAAGTGATTGGAATAATGTGAACTATCAAAGATAGACTTATGGAATATAAGCCCAAATGGCAAAGGCCTAGAACTCAAGAAAGGCCATTCCAAAAGTATAAGAACTTTCATCAAACACACATATGCACCTAGGCACTACACTCTAAGACACCACAATTACCCAAGGAAGGCAATTGCTAAAACACATATGCAAGCATACGACAAAAGAGACAATTTGTATGAACCTAGAATCCCCAACCAATTTGCCAGGATTAATTATGATTATGGCATCGATAGATGGCAACCTCTTAGAGTCAAATCATTTGGCTATAGGTTGGTTGGATCATCTTACAATTCTAACCCCTCGGGACCCGGACAAGTATGGGTACCTAAAACTTAATTTCCTTGATTGCGGAGTTCAAGGAGCAGTGAGTGCAAGGAACCTGGTACATGGATAGTGGTACATTCCGGACATATGATAGGAAATAAGAAAAACTGTCAAAGTTCAAGGAAGTTAAAGGAGCAAAAGTCATATTTGGAGGAAATGAAGCTCCTGGTGAAATAAGAGGCATTGGATCCATCAAGAGGAATGGATTAGAAATCACAGATGTTGCATATGTTGAAGGACTCAACTTCAACTTATCGAGCATCGACCAACTCGTGACAAGGGTTACAATGTTGATTCAACATGGGTGTATGCCAAATCAAGGATATTGAATCAAATGGAGTTGTCTTTGCAAGAATGTAGACAAGAAGAATATGTATGTCGTGGATTGGTCAATCGCAACACCCAAAGACTGTCTACTAGCAAAAAACAAAATTTGAATCAAGTTGGTTGTGGCACAAAAAGTTGAGTCACCCGAATTTCAAAACGATTAACAAGCTTGCGAAGTAATCTTGTGGAAGGACTTCCGGACTCAAGATACAAGAAGGAGAGTATATGTGACGCATGTCGAAGGGAAAACAAATCAAGTCATCATTCAAAGAAAAGACATGCCCATCCTCAACAAGAATATTGCATCGCTACATATGGATCTATTTGGCCCAAAGTGGAACCAAACAAAGATAAGTGGGAAGAAATATACCTTGGTGGTAGTAGATGACTACTCAAGATATACATGGACAATATTCATGTGTAAGAAGAAAAAAACTCTACAAAAACTACCACGGTGATGAAGAGGATTCAAAACGAGAAGAGCCAATCCATTATCAAAATAAGATCGAGAGGAACCGAGTTTGTCAATGGAATAATAACTCGTATTGTATTGAGAATGGTATTGGTCATGAACTATCAGCAAGAAGAACTCCACAAAGAAATGGAGTTGCGAGAAAGAAGGACAGAACCCTCAAAAAGAAGCAAGGACCATGTTAGTCAAGCGGGGTTACAAAAAGATTTTGGGTCAAGCAATCAACACGACTTGCTATACCCAAAACAGGATGTATGATAAAAGACGGTGACAAAGACTTCCTATGAGATTTGGGTGGAAGAAAACCAAATGTTGCATATTTGAGAATATTTGGATGTAAATGCTTCATCCACAACAATGGCAAAGACAATCTAAAGGCTTTTGATGCTAAAGTCGATGAAGGAATCTTCTTAGGATACTCAATGAAAGCAAAGCTTACAGAGTGCTCAATAAAAGGACTATGGTTGCGAGAAGAATCCATTCATGTGGTATTCGATGAGCCAAATGTAAATGGAGAAGACATTGAAAAGTCGGTGATAATCAATCATCCAACCATACGAGAAGAGCCCCTATCTTTGTCAAGTCAAGTGGAATTATCAATTCGAGGAAGAAGATGAGATATTTGAATCTCAAAAACATTTGGAAAATTTGGCTAAGTGATTACGAGAGAGAGTGACCACAACAACACGTACCGCAAGTCGATCAATCCAGCCTAACTTACTCCAACTCGATGTAAGATGGCCGAGAGACCATCCACGTAACTTGTCATTGGAGATATAAGAGAAGGTGTCAAAACAAGATCTAGAACTCAACAAGAAGCCATGTTCACATGCTTCATCTCGCAAATAGAGCCCAAAGACGTGTCACAAGCATTGGACGACACACATTGGATTCAAGCTATGCAAGAAGAGTGAATCAGTTTGAAAGAAATAAAGTATGGGAATTAGTGCAAAGACCCATACATCAAAATGTTATTGGCACCAAATGGGTGTTCGTAAATAAGATGAACGAGGAAGGTTACGTGGTAAGAAACAAAGCAAGACTAGTAGCCAAAGGATATTGCCAAGAAGAAGGGATAGATTTTGATGAAACATTTGCCCCTGTAGCAAGATTGGAAGCTATAA
Organism: Rehmannia glutinosa; assembly: GCA_016081115.2. Classification (NCBI taxonomy): domain Eukaryota; kingdom Viridiplantae; phylum Streptophyta; class Magnoliopsida; order Lamiales; family Orobanchaceae; genus Rehmannia; species Rehmannia glutinosa. The sequence continues at coordinate 51,739,488 of CM071930.1, forward strand.
GGATGTTTCTTGACTATGCACTCACAAGGATTTCATTGTATATCGATGGATGTAAAAAGTGCATTCCTAAATGGTTTATTGGAAGAAGAAGTGTATGTTGAACAACCTCCAGGATTTGAGCGAGAAGACTCTTGGAGATAAGGTATACAAACTCAAGAAAGCTCTATATGGATTGAAACAGGCACCCGAGCATGGTATGATACTTTGTCACAATTCCTAACCGAAAACGGATTCACAAAAGGAAAAGTAGATAGAACACTTTTGAGAATTCAAGACAAAAAGAGTATCTTGCTTGTTCAAATATATGTGGATGACATCATTTTTGGATCCACAAACAAAGAGTTGTGTGAAAAGTTTTCAAACCTCATGCAAAGTAAATTTGAAATGAGCATGATGGGAGAGTCGACATTCTTCCTTGGACTCCAAGTGAAACATTTGAAGGATGGAACCTTCATAAGTCAAACAAAATACACCAGAGATTTAATGAAGAAGTTTGGTATGGAGGAGAAGTCTTCTCGTAAAAATACCAATGAATACATCATCAAAATGGACATGGATGCGGATGGTAAGCTCAGTAGATCAAACAAGATACTGAGCACTTATTGGATCATTGCTCTATCTCACGCAAGCAGGCCGGACATCACCTTTCTTTGTAGGTGTATGTGCAAGATTTCAATCTGCTCCAAAAGAGAGCCATATGACAGACTAAGAGAATATTGAGATACTTGAAAGGAAGCCAAGAAGTTGGCCTATGGTATCCAAAGGAAGGTGGATTCAAGCTAATTGGCTATTGATTCTCGAGTATCTTTGGATGCGAGTGGACAGGAAGAGCACTTCGAGGCACATGTCAAATGCTAGGAAACAGTGATTTCTGGTTTAGCAAGAAGCAAAATTCAATAGCCACCCTCTACAACAAGGAATACATAGTCTGGGCAAAATTGTTGTGCCCAAGTCCTATGGATGAGACAAAGAATTGAGAGACTATGAAGTTGAGGAAAAAGAAATTCCAATCATGTGTGATAACACAAGTGCAATTGCAATCACTCAAAATCCTGTGTTGCACTCAAGAACAAAGCATATTGATGTCAGATATCACTTCATAAGAGATCATGTTGAAAAGAAGGACATCATCCTGGAATATATCTCAACTGACAAACAACTAGCTGACATCTTCACAAAACCATTATGTGAGTCAAGATTTGAAGAACTCAAATATGAGTTAGGGTTAATTGAGCTGAGTTAACATTGAGAAGACTCAAAGAAAAGAAATGGGACGCAAAAAAAAGTGAAAAAGAGCTGAACACACAAATCAGCTCAATAAATCGCCAGATCGGAGAGACAAACTGACTACAAAGTCGGTGATAGCCGAGTCACTAAGAGAACTGTGAGAAGTAGAGTTAAATCGCCTAAGGGATAAGCCGAGTCACTTATGAGCAAAGTGACAAAAACGCGATCGTTTTGACTAAGCGGGAATGTTTTAAGGAATACGTCGCATAATGATGATGATGATACGGACATAAAGCCGCACACCATGATTATGATTGGATATAAATCTTTGCCGCATTAAATACGAGACATTAAATGCTAAATAGGCATGCAAAATCTAAGCCGTTGATTTCGATCACATTTCAAAAAACCACCCGCACGCCCTTTCATAAACCATATTTAAACCATTTTCGCCTCGTTTCTCTCTCACACTTCCAAAATTGTTCATTTCTTTCTCTCAAAAGCAAAGGCAAAAATTCTCTCAAGCCCTATCTATCTCCAAATCAATCTCCAAGTTTTTTCTTTGATAAAATCCTGAAAATGGCACCAACTTATGATTTTACCAAGTTAGGAAAGCAAATCCACACCGGGTCACGGTGGATTTCGACGGAATGGTGAAACAGGGGTCCGACGACACCTAGTGAAGAAAATCGCTGAAAAATTGGAAACAACCGGTGAAACTTGATTTCGCGTTAGAATATCCGATGACCTATGTGGAGGAGGTCGACACGATTCTACGTGAATGCCGAGATTCACGATGAAGGAATAAAGTCATGTTCACGGAAAGCGGTGACTATCTCTCGCCAAGGATTTGGCTAAACATCGCTCACTACCAATCGAAGGAGCATCGAGAGATTAACGGTTGATGTAAACTGGCCGATGCTTGGAAAGAAATAGCCAAGCCCGACTATCTTTGATAAAATAGTATACACAAAGACAAACAAGAGATCTATTTGAAGGAGGATTATCACAAGTTGTTGGACATAGTTGCCAAATGTATTGACATCAAATTTGGCGCTTTGACTTTGACCAATGTCAAAGGCAAAGTCGATTGTAATGGCCGCAATCATCGAGAAAAAGAAAATAAATCGGGCCGAGTTTGTCTACAATGCAGACTCGCTTAACGTGGGAACAAATCCTTCAAGGAAGATGGCACATTTGGAGGATCCCTAGGATATGGCCTAGTGATTGGCCGATCGATGGAGGTGAAAGGAGTCCCTCTTAGACATGGGAAGGCATTCCATGTTAACAAGAGGATGTTCGAGCAAACCTCTCGGCGCACAGAAGAGAGCCTACGCCAAGAGAGCCGACACAAGTGAGGGGGAATCGGTGACCCAAGATCTGATTGTTTCCTCTCCACCCAAGAAGAAAGCTTCCCCGCAGTGCTAAGAAAGATCGCCGCCCCGCAAAGAAAAATCAAACATGCTCCTCGCCCCGCAGCAGAGAGTCACCGCCCCTGCGGCCGTGTCTCCGCCCCTGCAGCGGTCGAGAAGGACTCACAAATACCTTCTCCGATCGTCAAAAAGAGGAGAAGCGAGAAGCCAAGACGGCCCGCTCCTCGAGAAAAAGACACAAAGACGCCCCCGCCGCCCAAGACTCGAGAGGACACCGTCTCGAACCAGAAATCCTCGGTACAAACTAGAGACGAAGAAGAATCATCAAGCACTCCAAGCTTGAGAAACCGGTGAGTCAGTCACTCACCGAGCAGAGCATCGGGAGGCGCTGGAGAAGTAGAGTCTCCGGATGTAATTGATGAAACAGCCAAGTCTGCTTTGAAGGCGATCACAGAGGCAACCGGAAGACACACATTTGTAGTCCACACAACAAACACAAGAAGAAGGCGATAGAGCGGATAGTGATGTGATGATCCTATCTCCACCTTACCCGGACATCCAAAATCGTCTGCGTGAGTGGAGGAAATGGAAGTTGAGTAAATCAAGGGAACAGTTCCAACGGCCCGAGTTTATAGAAGAAGAAGAGGAATCGCTAAACTTCCTTGGACTAACCAATGTGCTCCCAAAGACTTGATGAAGACAATCGCACGGACATCCTGCAGATCTTCAAGGAAAAGGAGAAAGAAAAGCAAGCGAGAGGAAGCCGAGGCACGTGAGAAGGCCAAAGATCTGTGCCCCTATCTCGGCACCACGTAACACACACATCCTCTCCTCGATGTCTTCTCGACGGCGGTGATGAGGATCAGGAGAATGCCGCTTTGCCCGCGAGAAGAGTTGCAAATGCAGCAAGCATTGCATGAATCTAGAATCCTTCACGAGCAAAGATTGATGGAGGACCAGGAGAGTCCTCGAACACACTGAAATTGATCCAATGGGAGTGGTTCAAAGCAAATCGCCATTGTTGTTCTTTGCCACCACTTCCCGACTCACTCGGAAGAAGGCAATAAGGGACTGGCGATGAAACCGGGATAATGGGGACCCTAGTCGAGCCAACCCCTATTGAAGGTGTGTTACCACCGCCCCAACGGCTAAACATTCAATCGAAAAGCAATAGGGAGCTTGGAGAAGAGTGACCCCATTCAAGTCACTCGGGTGCGCCACCGAGGGGGAAACTCCCTCCACTGCGGCAAGGTCGGAGGATGCGCGAGATGACTCCACAACGAATCAAGGAGGCGAAGTAGAGAAAATACAAACACAAGAAGAACAACAAGTTGCCATCAACGAAGCTCGGACGATTGAGACTGTCTCGGTGAGGTGCCAATCGCTCGAAGGCTAATGACGCGCGATGCGGTTGAGGCACGAGGAAGGAACACGGGAGTTAACACCTGGCGATGAAAGTGCAATCCATGGGGTTGAGACTCCAATGGATGCCACCGCAGAAGACCCTAAGACAGTGACACTTTGTCGAAAGGGAGGACCAAGGCCTCGCTGCAGAGAGACCGCCTTTGGAGGTAATGAAGGCCCACGGGAGGTTGAGACTTCCCAGGGGTAAAAAGTCAAGTAGAGAACATCCTTCCCGCTATCATCGACCCATCCGAGAAGGAGATAAGCGCACTTCATGATTCCCAGGATAATCGATGTAACCTTTCGGGATCGGAAGGCGAAGAAGAAGCCGAGTCATCCCCGTGATGAGATCCAAAAGACTCGGTGCGGATGTTCCAAGCACGAGCAAGTCGATCCCAAGACTACTCGTCAAACCTTTAACTTTGATGATGAGCCACCAATGGAAATCTCATCATCGTCCGATGACGCTCGATAAGGCCGAGGACCAGTCTACTCAATTGGAGAAATCAAATTTGAGACCAACGGTTGTTGAGATACCGAGGCTCGAAAAGTGGATCCACTTCACAACAAACCCCGGTGAACAAGAGACCACTGCGCGAGCTCCTCAAGTGCGGCAAAGACGATTCCTAAAGGAACTTCACGCACACCGCTCATCATCGAACAAATCCCGGTGGGTGGTGATGAATCCTTTATAGAATCCTTTCCTTTTTCCCCGGAGGTACCCGACCTCCATGAAGAGTCGAGAACGAACGCGCAAGACGCTACCGCAGACCAGCTCCCATCTTTTCATCAGGCACCATTATTCCGGTGATTATGATTTTGACGCGTTGCATGGCCATCACCGCAATGGAAGAATCATTGAAGTCCGCGAAGTGTTCAAGGCATTATTCGGCCGAGATTGAACGGATGGAGAGGCATCAGGCCTCTATGGACATGCGATCGACAACAGAGATGCCAATCTCACTGCCGATTTAAGAGGCATAACTTGATCGGGATCGGGAATGGTGGCAACAACAACAAACAATGCGTGTGGAACAAGTTAGATACTTCAGGACATTGTTCAACAAGTCTTGGTATGGAGAGTCGAAAATGCCGATGCAAAAACGAAGCCGAGAGAGCATATTGAGCACATGCATGAAGCTCACATTACCGAGATTAAGCTCTGCGTGAGCAAAACAAGAGTGATCTACGAGCGTTTGGAAGAGACCATGAATACAAAATTCAGCCTTCTCATGGTGAGATGAAGTTGATTTGCAGAGTCCAACGCTACTCGATCCGATTTCGTCCGCATACTCTGCAGCGAGACTCAAGACAGAACTCTACCATCAAAAGGCTAGACTTCCCGCTTGCAAGTCTGTTTCGGGCGTTCCTCTCTCCTTTGATGATGCCAAAAAGGGGGAAGAGGAATACCTAAAAAAGGGGATCGAAGTTGAGAAGGAAGGAAGAGTGCGAAGGGAAAATCGGTGAGGAAGTGTTGAAACAAAAGAAAGGAAAGCTTGTTGAGGGGAAGGATCGATGAGATGTGACCTTGATGATTGCACAAACCCCCAACAAGGTCTGTCACGGTGACATTATCGTGACAAACTCCCCGTGACTCGCCACTCCAACACTATGCTATATCTATGGTGAAAAGAGAAAAACTATTGAAGCGAGGGATGAAGGAAGTGGAAGGAAGAATGGATGCCCGAGTTATGAACATCTTGAAAGAACATGGAGGCATTCCGAGACGAGAGACACTTATGCCATCTCGGATATGACAGAGCCACGATCAGTTGATGAATTTAAAACGCTCGAACCGGGGATATTTTGCAAATATGTCTATGGCTCAAGCTTGGGACTTATCTTGGGAAAAGGGTCTCACGTTATGTGAAGAAGCGACGAGCGTGCCAGACTACACAGCGTGATCACTCTGCTTTGGTCACTCCGCCGGTCACTCAATTTGGAAAGAAGAAGACCCCAAGACAAAGATACGCCCAGGTAGAGGAAGAAGCGGTGGTGGAGGAAGAAGCTTGGACCAGGCCTCTTCCCAAAAACATTGAATACGTGGATCCGGGGAAAGAAATGAGGGATCTCTTGGGTGGGCTTGACCAAGTAGCAAATTTGCAAGTGGCTAAAAGTAACGCCGAGTATGCAAAAAGATTAGAAGAAGAAAACAAGAGACAAACTCGGCTATGGGAGGAAAGACAGGAAAGATTAAGAAGAGATGAAGGCGCCGGAGGAAGGCATATGAAAAGAAAAAGAAAGCGGTGACGACGAGAAAAAAAGAGAAGAAGAGAAGAAGATCTTGAACAAGATGAAAGAAGGAGACATCGAAGGAGATGAAGTGTTGTTGTCCAACCCTTCGTGTATTTTATTATGTAAATACATACAATGTAAGTCTTAAAAATAAAGCTATAAATTCTTTATTTTTCGTGTAGACAAATATGTGCTCGATACACCTTGTAAAACGTTGTGTAAAAGAACAAGAATGTTATGATCAATAAAAGGATTGATTCTGCGCATACATTCTATGTCAATACACTATCTGTATGTATCTTTCTTTGTTTGCATTTTTGAATGGTTTAAGTTTTGGCATCATCAAAAAGGGGAAATTGTTAGGAATTTTATTGTTTAGATTTTGATGAATGCCATGTAAAACTTAGAATAGAAAGTTGGCACCCCAATTCTTGTTGTAAAATGCATTGTAATAAATAGAGTGGCCAAGCCGAGTTAAGTCGCCTACGCCCTAACATGCAAGAAGACAATCAAGATCTGGAAGGAAGACTCTGCTGCGAGACAGTGAGTATGGCAAAGAAGAGTAGACGGGAACTCTATCAAGAAGCGGTGAGATGCGGTGAGTGGAGTATCATCAAGTCAACTCAAGAAAAGCCAAGTCTCAAGTTGAAGTGACGGAAGAGTCATCCAATGATTGGAAGTCGACTCTAAGTCACCTGGGGAAAGCAAGGAAATGCGGTCAAGTCGAGATAATCGTAAAAGATCCGTTGCACGTAAATCAAGAGATTTACTTAAACAAGTAATATCTCCATACCACCTTTCTCGGAGTGCTCAGTTAAGCGTGCAAAAGGAATGAACCAATGGGAAGCACTACACCGTGTCGATCTACGAAAAGGTGAAAGAACAATTCATACGAGGAAATGGCAATTCCAAGGATCGCAACAAGACAAGCCAACGATCGCAAGTGACTTTCAAAAATAAGCCTATCTCTTCAACGGGCAAATTTTTGAAAGATCACTATAAAAGGCTCAAGAGTTTGTTTGAGAATAAGGGTGACATACAAGAGACGAGAGACACAAGTCACGGACTGAACTAAAAACGCCCAAGCAATTATTAGAAGATCTCGAAACATTCTCAATCCTCAAGCCCACACTACGAAGAACATCAATCCAACACTCACTGTGAAGGAAAGATAACTTAAATCGGTTGAAGAGGAAAATCTTGAAAAATCAATGGGTCTACATTCCACGAAGGATTATAGGAAGGTTCAAGGTCAAACCAAGTCTTAAGCTTTTGGAGGGCTTCGTGATCAAATCCAAAGAGCTTGAGCAAGTGAGAGTAGCAAGTAGCAAAGCTGCCTGTGAAGAAGCCGAGTCATACGAGAAGCCACGGTGAGTGATCAAGGCGTCTCGGTGATCGAGTCCCAAAGGATCAAGTCAATTTGTGTGATCAAGACTTGTATCCGGACTGTTACCACTTTGTATACTGATCATTACCTAGTGGATTCCTCCAGGAGTTGGAGAAGAGAGGAGTAGAAGAATTACCCCATCTTCGAACCTCTATAAAAATTTCATTGTGTCATTTACATTTCAGCACTTTAATTCCTGCATCTTAACTGCTTATATCTGCTGATATATTTGCTATCCACTTGATAATTTATAAGTACTAAACCAAGCACTAAATTCTTGCTTAATCAAACTTAAGGGTGTTAAGTCTTCCGCTGAAAACAAAACCACAGTCGAGTTAATTTAGAGCCAACAGCTGAGTTATTCCATCAACGGCTCGGTTGAGTCTGTTGAGAGATTAACTCTCTTGAGTGACTAAATTGATTGTCCATCAAAGACAAAGCTGTGTAGTATCAACTCTGTATATTTAAAAGGACTAAATCGAAAATTTGGTAAGGTTTATTCAACCCCCCTTCTAAACCTTACACTTGCACCCCTTGGGACCTACACACCTTCTTCAAGGGTTGGCTCAACTTAGGTGCCCGATTTCCCAGTTTCATCGCCAGTACACTTGGATCCATCCTCTGAGTGTACAGGGGATGTGGCTGCAGCAACAACTGAGGCAATGTGTTATGCCACTCCCAGAGGGTCAGTTTGCAGGAGAGATTGAGACGATTCTCCTGGCCCTTCGAGTAATTGCTGCTCATGGATGGCTCTAGATTCCCTCATAGCCTGCTGCATATCTGACTTCTCGGCTGCAGCCGTGGGATCCTCATCACTTTCAGAGAACACATCAAGGTGTGTATGAGTGTGACCTGGAGAGCCTGTAAATTCGCAAATTTTAGACTTTTCCAGTGCTTGGGCTCGCTCTTCAGCTTTATCCTTTTCATCCGCCTTTATGATGCGGAGGATATCCATACAGTTTTCTTCGTCGAGAGCTTGGCTGACAGTTGCCACTCCAAGAAATCGGAGCAATTCTTCTTCTTCTTCTATATACTCAGGGTGGGTGAACTGCACCCTGGAGTGATCCAACCTCCATGCTCTCCATTCTCATAGACATTGTTGGATGTCTGGATAAAGTGGAGAATACATAAATACATCATCTTCTTCTTCTTCTCCTTCTCCTCCAATTTCTGGAATTTGAGGCAAGAGACCTTGCTCTTCCTCAGAAGCAACAACATCAGTTGCAGGGGGAGAGACAATCTTTTCAACAGAAGGTTCGGTTAACTCTGTTGCTTCACTCTCCTCAGTTGTCTCTTGCACAGCTGGGTCTTCAACAGATCTCTGCTGATCGCCCTCAGCAGACTTTGCGGATTCAACAATGACTTTAGGAGACTGCTCTTCCTGAATATCAGCAGTCTCAACTTCTTTTGCTGGCTGGGTAGAAGATTCAACTTTCTTCTTCTCAAGTTCAGATCGCTTGAACAATCTTTTCTTCCTCAGAGGAACTTCTGGTTTAACATCCTCTGGTTCGTCAATAGTGAACGTTGTTGGGTTTTTCTTAGAGGCGGCTGCCTTTCTCGTCTTGGTAGTCCTCTTCTTTCTTATGGCTGGAGAAGGGAGAGAGGGTTTCTTCTCAATCTCTGCTGCAGGAGCAGGAGACTCGGCTGCTTGGGCAGGGGACTCGGCTGCATGGGCAGGGGACTCTACTGCAGGTGTAGGTGCTTTCTTTTTCTTAGCTGCAGGGGCAGCTTTCTTCTTCGGGGGAGGGGTAGCAGTTGTGTCTTCAGGGTCAATTGATTCCCCCTCACTCGTATCCATCTTCTTTGCATGGTCTCTCTTTTGGGCACCTGAGAGGTTTGCCCTAAACATCTTCTTGTTTACGTGGAAGGGTTTGCCATGACGAAGTGCAACACCCTTAACTTCTAGCAAGTGGCCAATCACAAGGACATATCCTAGTGAGCATCCAAAACACCCATCCTCCTTAAAGTTCTTGTTCATCACGTTCTGGCATAGTCTACTGTAGACGAACTCAGCCCAGTTGACCTTCTTGCCCTACATGATCGCAGCCATGACGATCAGCTTAGTCTTGGACAGCTGATTGAAGCTGCCAAACTTCATGTCGACGCATCCATCAGCTTGTGATAGTCGTCCTTCAGCAATTTCTTATCAGTTGTGTAGACCACCTTAGCAGCACACTCGGGTTTGGCTACTTCCTTCCATGCAGCAGCCAAGTTGACATTAGCTTCGAATATCTCCTTCATGTCTTCCGACGGCAATAAGTGGTGCTCAGCAAAGTCATTCGCACTGATTTTTATGTCCTTACTGTGGACAGAAGACTTGATTTCTTTGTCCTGCACCTCTACATTAACATAAAACATCGCTACCTCCTCGAGATAGGTATGCGAGTACTCCATGGTCAGAAAAGCCTTGAGACCTGACTTTTCTAACATCTCCGCTATTTTCAGAACAAGGGTCTCATCAGCACCCTGTTTCACCATTCCGTCGAAGTCCACTGACAAACCTGAGTGGATTTGCTTTGAGAGCTTAACATAGTCGAGCTTTGGTGCCATTTTCAGTGAATTTTACCGATCAAAAAGTGTAGAACGTGCTTGAGAGTACATAGGGTTTTCGAGAGAAAAGAGAACTTTGCTTTGCCTTGCTTTGAAGATGAACAGTTTTCGTAATGAGAGAGAAGATTAAAATCCGTATATAAAGGTTATGAAAGGACATGTCTTCGGATTTTGAATTTTTGATCGAGATCAATGGATCAGATTAAGACGTTAAAACCGCATTTAATTCATTGCATTTAATGCAGCAGCATTTATATCCAATCATATGCTTACTGTGCAGCTTTTACTGTGACCATCATTATTACGCTGACGTCATCCTTAAAAACATTCCCGCTCATTTAAAACGACTGTGGTTTTGTCACTTAGCTCATAAATGATTCAGCTCATATCCCGCGTGACTTAACTCTGCTTCCCTCTTCTCATAAAGTGACTCAGCTGTCAGCTAACTTGATACAACTGACTTCTCGATAAGACTGTTTCACTTGGCAGAAGTGTGAGACTTGCTCTGCTCTTATTTTCTCATCTTCTTTCTCTGCTGATTGATTCTTCTGAGTTTCAACTCAGCTCAATTAACCCTAGCTCATTCTTGAGCTCTTCAAATCTTGATTCGCATAGAGGCTTTGTGAATATGTCAGCTAACTGCTTATCAGTTGAAATGTATTCCAAAGTGATGTCTTTCTTTTCAACATGATCTCTTATGAAATGGTACCTGACATCAATGTTCTTTGTTCTTGAATGCAACACAGGATTTTGAGTGATTGCAACAGCACTAGTGTTATCACACATAATTGGAATCTCTCTTTCTTCAATCTCATAATCTCTTAGTTGCTGTCTCATCCATAAGACTTGGGCACAACTTTTTGCCCATGACTATGCCTATGTACTCGCTTGATTGTGGATGTTGCTATTAAGTTTGTTTCTTCTTGAACCAAGAAACCAATCTATTTCCAAGCATTTGACATGTACGAAGTACTCTTCCTGTCAACTCTACATCCAAAGTCTGAGTCTGAGTAACCAATAAGCTTGAACCCACCTTCCTTTGGATACCATAAGCCAACTTCCTGGCATCCCTTCAAATATCTTAGGATTCTCTTGGTTGCGGTCATGTGGCTCTCCTTTGGTGCAGATTGAAACCTTGCACATACACCTACTGCAAAGGTGATGTCTGGCCTCCTTGTTGTTAGATAGAGCAATGATCTAATGAGGGCTCTATATCTGGTTTGATCAACAGCTTTTCCATCTGCATCCATGTCCATCTTGACTGATGTATTCATAGGAATCTTCACAGAAGACTTCCCTTCCATACCAAATTTCTTCATCAAATCTCTGGTATACTTGGTTTGGCTTATGAAGGTTCCATCCTTCACTTGTTTAACTTGAAGTCCTAGGAAGAAACTCAGCTCTCCCATCATGCTCATCTCAAATTTACCTTGCATGAGGTTTGAGAACTTATCACACAGCTCTTTGTTTGTGGATCCAAAAATAGTATCATCCACATATATTGGAACAAGCAGTATACTCTCTCCATCTTGAATTCTGAAGAGTGTTATGTCAATGTATCATACCATGCTCTTGGTGCTTGTTTCAATCCATATAATGATTTCTTGAGCTTATACACCTTATCTCCAATAGTTTTCTGCTCAAAACCTGGAGGTTGTTCAACATAGACTCCTTCCTCTAACAGACCATTCAGAAAAGCACTCTTCACATCCATTTGATATACAATGAAGTTCTTATGTGCAGCATAAGCAAGAAACATCCTTATTGCTTCCAATCTTGCAACAGGAGCAAAGGTTTCATCAAAATCTATACCCTCTTCTTGGCAATACCCTTTGGCTACCAATCTTGCTTTGTTTCTTACAACAGATCCTTCTTCATTTATCTTGTTCCTGAAAACCCATTTTGTACCAATAACATTTTGATGGGCTGGTCTCTGCACCAACTCCCATACTTTGTTTCTTTCAAACTGATTCAGCTCTTCTTGCATGGCTTGAATCCAATGTGTATAATCCAATGCTTGAGACACATCTTTAGGCTCTATTTGAGAAATAAAACAGGTGAACATTGCTTCATGTTGTGCTCTGGATCTGGTTCTTATGCCATCTCTAACATCTCCAATAACTAACTCTGGTGGATGGTCTCTCAGCCATCTCACATCAGGTTGGGGTAAGTCTACTAGATTCAGCCGTCTTGCAGCTGAGTTGTCTTGAACAACTCTTTCATCTTCATTCAGCTGTAGACTTTCCAGCTGTCTTTGAGATTCAGCTATTTCATCTTCATCTGGGTTGCTTGCTCTCACTTCAGCTTCAACATAAGGACTTTTTTGTATAGTTGGCCGATTCAGCTTATCAGCTAACTCTTCAATGTCTTCTCCATTTACATTAGGTTCATCAAAAACCACATGGATAGACTTTTATGTGACCATAGTCCTCTTGTTCAGCACTCTATAAGCTTTGCTCTCAGCTGAGTATCCCAAAAAGATACATTCATCAGCTTTAGCATCAAAAGCCTTCAAATTATCTTTGCCATTGTTATGGATGAAACATTTACATCCAAATATTTTGAAGTATCCAACATTTGGCTTTCTCCCTGTCCAAATCCCATAGGGAGTCTTGGTCAATTGCCTGTTGATCATGCATCTATTTTGAGTATAGCATGCAGTGTTAATGGCTTCAGCCCAAAATCTCTTAGGCAATCCAACTTCAGCTAACATGGTCCTTGCAACTTCCTTGAGAGTTTTGTTCCTTCTTTCAACTACTCCATTCTGCTGTGGAGTTCTTGCTGCAGATAACTCATGAGCAATACCATTTTCAACGCAATACTGAGTTATTATCCCATTGACAAAATCAGTTCCTCTGTCAGACCTTATCTTTATAATGGTTTGGCACTTTTCATTTTGAACTCTTTTCATCAACTGAGGTAACTTCTGCAAAGTTTCCTTCTTTTTACACATGAAGATTGTCCATGTATATCTTGAATAGTCATCTACCACCACCAAGGTGTAATTCTTTCCACTTATGTTGGCTGGTTCAACTGGACCAAATAAATCCATATACAACAGATGTAATATCCTTGTTGAAGAAGGACTTGGTTTGTCCTTGAATGAAGATTTTATTTACTTTCCCATCTGACATGCATCACATACACTTTCTTTCTTATACACTGAGTCTGGCAATCCTTCTACAAGATGACTCCTTGCAAGCTTGTTTATTGTCTTGAAGTTCAGATGACTCAGCTTCTTGTGCCACAACCAACTTGATTAGGTTGTGCTCTTTGCTAACAGACAAGTGCTTGGTGTGGCAGTAGACCAATCTACCACATACATATTCTTCTGTCTTGATCCTTGCAGCACTATTTCATTTGATTCCTCATCTTTGATCTGGCACACTCCCATATTGAATCCAACATTGTAGCCCTTGTCACAGAGTTGGCCGATGCTTAATAAGTTGAAGTTGAGGCCTTCAACATAAGCAAGATCTATGATTTCCAATCCATTCTTCTTGATAGATCACGTGCCTTTGATTTCTCCTGGAGCTTCATTTCCTCCAAATATGACTTTTGCACCTCTAATCTCCTTGAATCTTGACAGGTTTTTCTTGTTTCTTGACATATGTCTGGAACAGCCACTATCCATGTACCGGGTTCCTTGGCACTCAGTTGTTCCTTAAACCTGCAATCAAGAAAATTAGTTTTTAGGTACCCATACTTACCTGGGTCCTGAGGGGTTAGTGCTATAAGATGATCCAACCAACCTATAGCCAAAGGACTTGACTCTAAGAGGTTGTCATCTATCAGTGCCATAATCATAGTGCATATTAGCAAATTGCTTGGGGGTTTTAGGTTCATACAACTGTCTCTTTTATATGTATGCCTGTGTGTTTGTTTTAGCAATTGCTTTCTTGGGATAATTGTGATAATTTTGAGTGTAGTGCTTAGGTGTATATGTGTGCTGATAATAGCTCTTTTGCCTTTGGAATGACCTTTGCTGAGTTTTAGGTCTTTGCCATCTAGGCTTGTATTCCATAGGTCTTTGCTGATGTTTCACATTATTCCAATCAGCATAGTTTGGATAGTTTCTACCATTCCCATCATGTATGTTTCTCTGATCAAACTTCTGGGGTTTTTGGTAGCTCTGTTTGTTTTTCACAGAGTATTTTCTGTTTGGAGTTCGTTGAGGAACTCGGCTGGATTTCTTCTCAGCTGTCCTCTCAGCATACTCAACTGGTTGTTTTCCCTTTCCTTTGTATCCAAGGCCAGTTTGGTTGTGATTGTGCTTAGGAGTGAATGTGGGTGCAACATTTGGTGTTTTGGATTTTTGAGATGCTTCATTGCTTGAAGATCCTTTTTTTCCAAAATCACTCTTAGAGTTTGCCTGTGCACAAAGGAATTAAATCTTATGCCTGTCTTATCTCCACATTCTTTTTGACTCATGATAAGATCATCCAATGATTTGGATGCCTTTGTAAATGAGGCAATCACATTTTTGAGATCTTTTTCTCTCTTTTCTATAGCAGCTAACTCTGCTATGATCTTGCCATTCTCAGCCTTCAGCTTAGTGTTCTCATCAGCTATGTGACTCAGAGTACTCAGCTCTTTAGTCAGCTGTGAGTTTTGGCTTTTAAGCTGGTTGTTTTCCTCATTTAGAATTGTGTGAGGATTTTATGTGCTCAAAATCTTTCATCATTTTTCCTAATGAATCATAAAGATCAGTGGGTGATGAAGTGTGTGTATCATAATCACAATCACTTGAATCTGAATGAGATTGGTTAGAGTGTACCTCGTCTTCTTGATCTGGTTGATCTTGTTCTTTAGCCATAAGGCAGATCATAGCCTCTTCCTCAGAGTCATTTGAGTAGTCAGTTTCACTACTCTCAGAGTCTGCTGCTTCTTTAGACTTGGTTGTCTCAGCAGCCAACATGGCGTTCTTCTCTTCATGTCTTCTTTCTCTGAAGACTTTTTTTTCTTCTTCATTCCTATATTTGTTGACTGGTGGATAGGAACAATCAACTGCAAAATGTCCTGGTTGTCTGCAGTTCCAACACAGGTTCTCAGATCTTTGATCAGCTCTTTCTGTTCTTGGGTTATCAGCTCTCTGATATTCAACCCTTTGATGCTCAGCTCTCTTGGGTGGCCTATCTTCCCTTGACTTAGAGGGAGCTGAATGTATCTTAGAGGTTTCACCCTTATTTCTTTTATAGTTCTTATTGAAGAACTTGTTGAATCTTTTAACCATTAGGGCAATCTCCTCCTGGTCTATGACTTCCTTGGATTCAGCTCTCTTTCCATCCTTGGCTATCAGTGCAGCTGTCTTAGGTACACTTGTCTCCTCTTGCTCTTTTCTTCTCAGCTCAAACTCATAGGCTTTGAGGTCTGAGAATAGCTCATGGTTAGATGTCCTTGAGAGGTCCATGGAATGTCTCAGGGCCATAGTCTTCATTTCCCATTCAGCTGGGAGGCTCCTTAAGATCTTTATACACATTTTCTTTTGCGTATATTCTTTCCCAAGAGCTGAAAGTTCATTTGTGATTTCAGTGAATCTGGCATCCAGCTGATCCATGGTTTCACCTGCAAGCATTTTGAAATTTTCAAATTTTTGAACAACAATAGACAATTTATTTTCTTTAATTTGTCCTGATCCTTCACAAATTAAAGTTAGTTTATTCCAGATTTCTTTTGCAGATTTGCAGGATTTGACTTTATTGAATATTGATTTGTCCAAAGTCTTGTAGAGTATGTCCTTGGCCACATTCTCCAAGTTGTATCTCTTCCTATCTTTATTTGTCCACTCAGTCCTTGGTTTTTCAACCATGGCTAGTTTTTCTTCAGCAGCAGCTTCTTTTCCTTAAGCTGCAGCTGCTCTTCTTAAAGCCGTGTTCACTTTCAATATTTGCAGTGGCCCATCCTCTATCACAAGCCACATTTCATCGTGTAAAGCAGATAGATGAGCCTGCATACGAATTTTCCAATCATCAAATTCTTCAACAGTGAACATAGGAATGCGTGTCAGATTTGCTTCCATGATAATAACTTTGCTTAAAATGAAAGATTTTGAAAATGCAAGTGTTTAAAACCTTTTTTGAAAAGATAGAGATCTAGTTCAGTAACCAGTGCGGAAGGCTCAATGAACCAACCGCTCTGATACCACTTATAGGTCCCAAGGGGTGTGAGTAAGGTTTAGAAGGGGGGTTGAATAAACCTTACCAAGTTTTTGATTTTAATCCTTTTAAAAAATATAACATAGTTAACTCAAACAGCTTTGTCCTTGAGGGATAGCTAAGTTGGTTATTCAACTAAGTTAGTCACTCAATAGACTTTATAGAGATGTTGATAGAATAACTCAGTTGTTTAACCTGAACATTAACTTGGTTGTATTGGTTTTATCAGCGGAAGACTTAACACCCTTGATTTGTTTTAAGTTTGTTTTAACACTTGATTTATAGCACTTGGTTATTAATCAGTTGGATAGCAAATATGAGTTTTATCAGCAGATATGATGTAAGCAAGCAGAAATGTAAATGTGCTGAAAAATAAATGACATAGATAATTTTTATAGAGGTTCGGAGATGGGGTAATTCTTCTAATCCTCTCTTCTCCAACTCCTAGAGGAATCCACTATGTAACAGATCAGTTTACAACGTGGTGAACAGTCTAGAGACAGCCTTGGTCACACAGTTGGCTTCTCTTGCGACTCAGCTTCTTCACAGGGCAGTTGCCTTGCTACTTCAACTCACTTCTCAAGCTCTTGATTTGATCACGAAGCCCTCCAATAACTAGATATTGGTTCGACCTTGTGTAGGTCCCAAGGGGTGTGAGTGTAAGGTTTAGAAGGGGGGGTTGAATAAACCTTACCAACTTTTTCGTTTTTAGTCCTTTTAAAATAATACAGAGTTAATTTCACAGCTAAATCCTTGATGGACAGCTAAATTAGTTAACCAGCAGAGTTAGCCACTCAACAGACTCGATTGAGCTGTTGATAGAATAACTTAGTTGTTTAGTCTAAACCTTAACTTGGTTGTGATGAGATTTTCAGCGGAAGACTTAACACCCTTGAATTTGGTTTAAGTTTGTTTTAACACTTGGTTTTAGCACTTTGTTAATTATCAGTTGGATAGCAAATTATCAGCAGATATAAAATGATATGCAGAAAGTAAATGCTAAAATGTAAATGACACAATAATTTTTATAGAGGTTCGAAGATGGGGTAATTCTTCTACTCCTCTCTTCTCCAACTCCTGGAGGAATCCACTAAGTATTGATCAGAGTACAAAGTGGTTATCAGTCTAGATACAAGTCTTGATCACACAACTGACTTGATCCTTTGGGACTCGATCCGGAGATGCCTTGGTCACACACAGTGGCTTCTCGTCGACTCAGCCTTCTTCACGGGCGCTTTGCTACTTGCTACTTGACTCACTTGCTCAAGCTTCTTGGATTTGATCACGAAGCCCTCCAATAACTTGAGAGTGGTTCGACCTTGAACCTTTCTACAATCCTCCTTGGAATGTAGACCCTTTTTGATTCTTCAAAAGTTTTCTCTTCAACAGTTTGAAGTTGTCTTTCCTTCACAGCTTGGTGTTAGATTGATTTCCTTCGAAATTTAGGCTTGAGGATTTGCTTGAATAACTTGAGAGTATTTTGCAGGTTGCAGCTTGAATACTAGCTTGAATATTCGTGGTTCAGGTAACCTTTTCTCAAAGTGATCCTCAGCCTTTTATAGTGAACTTTCAAAAATCTGCCCATTGAAGAGATAGGCTGATTTTCAAAAGTCACTTGTGTTCGTTGGCTTGTCTTGTTGCAGTCCTTGATGTTGACATTTCTTCGTATTAAATGAACATTCAGCTTTTCAGAGTCTGACACAAGGTGCAGTGCTTCCCATTTGTTTATTCCTTTTGCACGCTTCTGGGACTGAGCACTTTAAGACATGGGAGTATTACTTGTTTAGGTAATATTCTTAACTTCTGTGCAATGGATTCTTTTCAGTTGTCTCCTCTTTTGTACCGCCTTTTCCCAGGTGACTTGAGTCGCTCCAATGATTGAAAGACTCATCTGTCACTTCAACTTAACTTGGCTTCTTGAGTTGACTTGTCGACACTTCACACACACAGTATCCCACCGGTGATACTCCTTCAGTCGAGTTCTTGACTTCTCCTTCTTGCCATACTCAATTTTTTTACAATGAGTCTCCATTTTAGTCTTGATTGACTTCTTGCATATCCAGGCATAGCTGAATTAACTCGGCTAAATGACTGACCCTATCTATTACAATGCAAATTACAAGGAAAATGGGGTGCCAACTTTCTAGTCTAAGTTTTACATGGCATTCATCAAAATCTAATAAACAAATTTCCCAACACCTTGAACCTTCCTACAATCCTCCTTGGAAAGTAGACCACTTTTGATTCTTCAAAAGTTTCCTCTTCAACAGATTTGAAGTTGTCTTTCCTTCACAGCTTGTGTTGGATCGATTTCCTTCGAGTTTCAGGCTTGAGAATTTGCTTGAATATACTTGAGAATATTACAGGTTAATTGCTTGAATGTTGCTTGGTTGTTCGTGGTTCAGGTTCACAATGTAACCTTTTCTCAATAAATTTCTCAGCCTTTGATAGTGTACTTTTGAAAGTTTGCCCGTTGAAGAGATAAGCTAATTTCAAAAGTCACTTAGTGTTCGTTGGCTTGTCTTGTCTGCAATCCTTGATGTTGACATTTCCTCATATTAAATGTCTTGCAAAGATTTCGGATTTTTTCGACACACGTGCAAAGTCGATCTTCCCATTGGTTTATTCCTTTTGCACATAACTGGGACTAACACTTTACTTCTGACAACTCTAGCATGTTACTATTCTGAGTAACATTCTTGACTTTCATCAACGGATCTAACTCAGTTGTCTTGACTTGACTGCTTTCTTTTAATCCCCAGGTGACTTGAGTCTACTTCAGTCCTTGGATGACTCAGCTGTCACTTCAACTTGAGACTTGGCTTCCTTGAGTTGACTTAACTGACTCTTCTCACAGCTGTTCCTTAGTTGGTTCTCCTTCAGTCGAGTTCTCGACTTTCTTCTTTGCCATACTCAGCTGACATTCAGCGGAGTCTTCAATTTAGTCTCCAGTTGAGTTCTTATATTTCTTGGCATAGCTGACTTGACTCAACTCTCTCAGCCCTAACTATTACAATACAAATTACAAGGAAAATGGGGTACCAACTTCCTTGTTTAAGTTTTACATGGTATCATCAAAATCTACAAGATAAATTTCCTAACACAGAAATTTCAAGTCTCAGATACCGGTCGACCACACCGGTCGACCTTCTCAAAAGTTCTTCCAGGTTCATTTCTATTTAAAGTTTCGACTTTCAGGCACGGGTTGCCCTCTAAGGCGACCGGTTGACCTCAAAATAGAAGTGTTGTCCAATTTTTGTCGAAAATAAACTTCAAGAAATACTCCCAAAAATTAGTAAAAATAATTTAAATTGATTAGGAGTATTTGGACAACATTTAGGAACATTGTTTTGGTGTAAAAACCCAGTTAAACAAAATCATCAAAATCATGATAAAAACATTTATCTAACAGACCCCTCCCATTCAGAAGCGTCGGAGGAGGTTTATGTTTGTGAGGATCCTGTTAGGGGGACCCCTCTCCCCAAGGAGTGTCAAAGGAGGTTTATGTTTTTACGAGGATCCCGTTAAAGGAGACCTTTCCCTTTTAAAAGTGCCGGAAGAGGTTTATATTTATGAGGATCCCTTTAGGGGGGACACCTCCCCTTCGAGAGCACTGGATAAGGTTTGTTGAGGAGAGTGCGTTCATTGACATGAACCATTGCTTGACAAGTAACGATGTTTTGGGGAGATGGTAAGTCGTGCAGCTTCTAAGGTTATCTAGCTTGATCATTGTCTTTTCTGGGGAGCTCGTCTCTCTCTAGGGTCTCAGAAAATTATGTTGATGACTCTGGACTTATGAGTATTCTTTCTTTGGTACGTGGCTTGGGGTGGTGTGGAGCGTTGGTAGAGTTCGTTAATGACTGATTTATACAAGCTTCCTCCTAGGGACTTAGCATTCTTCAGTGTTGTTATGTAGCGCCCCATCACCAAGTGAATATTGTCAGTTGGAAAAGAACTCCCATCACGAGTCAACTAAGTTGGGAGTAGTAAAAACATGAGGGAGCACATAAAGAAGAGGAGATGAGAGTTGGCTTCAGACCACGGGGCGACCCAAGATGGGCACCCAAAAGTGGATGGGCGCACTGCTTCGCGCATGCTATTGCGAGTGGATTCTCATCTATTGTGTTTGTAAGGGACCCAAGCTCTAGGTGGACAGTGAGTGCAACAACCCTGAAATGGTTCGGACCTGGTCCTCATGAGATCTCTACTTAGGTGTTGGGGAGTTCCCTTGTTCAGAATTGGATTGGCCTTGTAGTCTACTTGAAGTGTACTTCATGTCTTTACTTTGTGGACTTTTGGAGATGATGCTAGTGACTCCAACAATATGTGAGTCTCTCTTGATGTATGTATGGTTGGAGGGTTCTTGTCCAAGTGTTCGTTTGGGAATATCTTTATTCGTCGCTCTCCGGGAGATGCGAAGTCTTGATTCATCTGGGGAGTGATTTCACCGATATAGTTGAACGATTTGCGCACATGCTTTGGAGCTTTGGGGCTTTATATCGCGTTTGGCTCTCCTGAGTAGTCTCAGGGAGCCTCTTGTTGAGAGCGGTACCAATTGGAAATGCTTAATGGTATAGCCCAAGGCTGGCAAACACCTCCGTGCGCGAGTGCAAATGAGAGTAGCGATTGGCCGTCTTTTGTCCCGTATGCAATAGGTCCTTCAACTAATTCCTTCATGGTTCAACTTTCTTCGTCTTGGGGAGTCTGTTCACCAAAAATATTTGGATCATACAACTGCAAGTATACAGTGTAGTTTATAGGATAATGGAAAGCAAAGTCGTATTCCTCAGGGATTGATATGTGAAACAGTTAGGCTATAATAACATTGTATTCCAATTTTATTGAAGCGACTGAATGTCAAGTTGTAGAAAAATCAAAAAGAAAAAAGAAAACAAAATAAATTTGCGAACCCCACAAGTATTTTCAACAACTACAGGAGCAACGTTAGACACATAATCTCAACATGTTTCTTCCATATTAAATGCAATTAAAGTTTTAAAAACCAAGTCATGCAATTCTATAGGTCTTCCGACACGATACAACTATTATTAACCCCCAAAAGATATATGAATTGAATGACTCCCCACAAACAGTTGTAGCTCTCCCGACTCGATACACCCGTTTATGTTTGAATTCGATTTCCGTCTTTGTTAGAACTCCTCTTCCGAATTTCGCACTAACAAATATGACATGTTGATTATTGATCAGATAAAAAGCAATTAAAAATAAGCACACGAATTCATAAAATAGAAAGCATGAATTAATTAAGAAAACAATTAATCATATTTAACATAAATCCAAAGTTTCGATTATGCCCCCTAAGATCCGAAAGATTAGTCAAACATTGATTACAAATTCATAGATAAATTTGAAATCAACATTATGACATTTTGTAAGCACAGACAAGAGATCTAGACATATCAAGAAAACTCATTCTTGTCAGGATAGATTACCCTCCTAAGCCTTCGAAGCTCTTGTGCTCCCATAGATGCGAAAGGCCTTGTGGTGTTCTTCGCGACCTAGCCTTCCTCTCTCAGAAGATCTTTGATTCTTGCATTCCTGTGTAATTTGATGTGTTTACTCTGTATGAAGTGATGTATTTTCGTGCAAGCCTTGGGTCCCTTTTATAGATGCATGGAGAGATCACTTCTAGAGTTGGAACGGGAAAAGAACTCTGAAAAATGCGTCTTGGTAGAGTCCCACACGGCCGTGTGGTTTGTTGCACAGCCCTTTCCCACACAGTTGTGTGGGTTCACATGGCCTGGTGGTGTGATGCGTTGCCCTCACACGTTTGTGTGAGTTCACACGGTCTGGTCGTGCGGGCCTGGTTCTGTCCCCTATTTTTCCCCACTTCACACGGTTATGTCATTCCACACCGGCATTTACACACAACTATGTGACACCACACGGTCCGGTCGTGTGAAGTGTTTTTGTCCATTTTCTTCGTCATTTTGATCTTCTTTTCGCATTCGTCAATCTTAGCTAGGCATTCCAACTGATATTTCTTCATTTTAAGCTCCGTTTCCTGTAAAAATTACAAGAATACGCAGTATTATGCCCTTTTAAGGAAACCAAGCCGTGCAGATGCATCAAATATATATCATTTTAAGCCCCAAAATGCACGTATATTTTACACACATCAAAATCCCCCAAACTTAAAGCATTGTTATTCCACGAGCAAATTAAGAAAAATAATATTAAGGGGTAAAAACGAACACCTAAGAATACTATGAACATTAAATAGCATTTGACTCCATACTCAAGGAAACCATGTAATTCATTATCAAGAAGTCATCATTCATAAACTCGGCATAATTAATACTCTCTTGGGTACTCGACATCGCGACTCACAAGTAGATAGTGTATCACTCGACTCCAGAAAGTGTATGGATAGTGTTTACGCTCAAATTCAATTCAGTGAAAGTAGAACTACCATAGGCTTGCAATTCAGTGAAAGTAGAACTACCATAGGCTTGCAAATCGTCTAACATCACGACCACTTTTGTGTGCACAATCTAAGAATCAAAAAGGACTTTTCATTTGGTTGTAATGTAGGCTATTTGGTAAGGGTGGGAAAATTTAGATTAAGTGACTTGACTTGAGAAAATAGAATTTAAGCGCACGGACTTGTAATTCACCAACCCAATCATAAAAGTCATTCTTCATTGTATTTTCTTTTTTCAACTCAACTCCACCCTTATTTCTCCTTTTTCATTTTTAGGCCTTTTTGCCTTCTTTCCTTTTTCTAGCCTTTAAGCTTTCATAATTTTTCTTTTGCTTTGCTCGATTTTCTCTATGTAAATTTTTTTCAGAGATTTTCTTTTTTTTTCGAGCTTCATGCTCTTTTTTCATTTACCCAGATACTGTTCATCCCTCTTTCTTTTGCCAACTTCCTCTCTTTTTTTCATAATTGTTTTTTACCACATCTCTCCCAAACTTATTCATTTTCTATAAGCTCAAGAAATTTTAGGGATAAAATCATGTTTAATTTTTAAAGATCAATGTGGCTCAGAATAAAAGTTTTGGCTCAAAATTGGCTAACTAGGGAATCATGAGTTCATAGGTAGGCTTTTTAGGCTAAGTAGGCTAAACAAAGATGGCCTTAAATCATTTTCAAAAATTGTACACACACATGGCTTCAATGAAGATACCAGAGCAAGTTCTAGAGTTTTATCAATAATGAATGACACACTCAAAAAAAAATAAGTCTGCATCATATAAAGCAGTTTAAGGCACAAAAGCTCACAGACTTATTTTTCGGAACATGCTCAAATACCCAATTTTCTCAACTAATGCTAAGCAAATAAATGACATCTTTCCAATAATTCATCACACTATTCCCAGAAGTATGTTATCTCATTCCATAAAATGCACATAGTAAAATCATACAGGAGCTGGGCATTTAAAAACTTAACTAAAATCACACACAAAAGCAATTAAACGTGCTAAAGCGGTAAATGTGCTAAAAATAAGATAAAACTAAATATCGAAGAAAAAAAATCGAATATTTTTTTGGCAAAGTAATCGACATGCAATCCTAAATGCAATGCAAAATGCAGGAAAGTACTCAATTATGCATTCTTGACAACCCCCCCCCAAACTTAAAATATGCTTCGTCCCGAACATATGAGGAAATTATCAAAAGAAAGAAGAATGCGTAATAATTACTTACATAGATCACTGTGGTGGTGGAGGTGGAGGGTAGTGGCCCTGTGAGATATGCCACTGGTCCTTACGAGACATCATCTCGTACATGTGCTGCTACTGCTGGGTGATGGCATCGAGTCGCTGTGAGTACTCCTAGTGGTACTCATTAGCCGTAGCCGTCAACTGATATGTGTCATCTATCAATCTACCCACGTTAGCTTCCACTCTTTCGAGCCTCTCGCTCATAGTCAGTGGTCGGTTACCCCCTTGTCTAGAGGATTCCGGCTCATCATGCTCCTCTTGAGCAGCAGTCCCCTGTTCCTCCCTAAGTAGCCAGTTACCACTATTTCTAATGGATGTCGCTTCGGGGTTAGGAAGCCTAACTTTTTTTCTATCTGCTTGATTGAGCCAGTAATCACGCCCATCAAACTTATCATTTTCATAGCAGTTAGAACATTCAGATCAATCAATTTAGGCCTTGCGGCCTCCTCATACCCCTCCAAGTCAATATTGAAATATTCAGCAATAGGGGTAATCATCCCCCCAATACAAATTTCACCCCTCTTGGATTTTCTTATCCTATCAAATTGTCGAGCTATCATAGCCCCGTCATTTGGCATAATTTCAGTCCCTGATGCCATACACCATATGATGAATAATTCGTCTACCCTCAACGCCCCTCTACTCTCCTCCCTCGCAAAAATTGTTTCAGCTAAGACTCGTTGAACATATCGAAATACTGGGTTTCGAATACTAGACGCCTTTGAGGTACCTAGCGTGTAGATTCGTTTCCCAGTTATCTTTCTCCAAAACCTATCCTTATTAAATTCCTCGTGCTCCTCAACCCCATAAGTCAGAGTTTGGTAAATTTCATTTAATTCATCAATACTTAGTTCCCTCAACTCATTCCACAGTCGAAACCTAATTCCCACCAAGTTTCTTTTTCGAACCACAAATTCAAAGCTACTCAAAAATTCAAGTGTGATAACTGAATAAGTGGCCCAATGCCCATGTAAAAATTCATGCCAATCAATTCTACCACACAAAGCTCTAAAATCCTCCAATAAACCTAAATTAGTAAGAGTAGCTTTATCGGGATACCTTGTATTAAACCATGGATGAAAGTAGAGTATCGTCTATCTAGCCCGGTGTCTTTCGTTTGGCAATATTACATTTGAAGCTTCGGGCTCCTCAGGATCGAATATTAGTTGAGGCTCAGGTTCGGGCTTCGGAGTCGACTCCCTTCTTCTTCTTGTATTTCTCCTTGTCCCTCTCTCATCTCTAGAGACCATGATTTTCAAGATTTTGAGGTAAAAAATCTAAAATTTTGGAGTTTTGGAGTACCTCCAAATTTAGTGTAGAACTTGGAGAAGTTGGAAATTTGAAGATTTTTGGTGGTGGGTTTCTTGAGAGGATGAAGGATTTGTGTTTTTGGTTTGAGATATGTGGTGAATTTGGAGAGATTTGGAGAGTAGTTTGTGAATTTAGGGAGAAAATTTTCATATGTTAGGGTTTGTGTAGGAGAAAGTGGGAGAAAAGGTGAGATTTTGGGGGTAAAAATAGGGGGTGTTGCTGTTATGCCCATTTCTGTCCGCTGGGCCACACGGCCGTGTGGTGCCACGTGGGCTGGCTGTGTGGCCCTGGAAGCTGCTTCTGTGCACCCGTTGTGGCCCTCGTCCACACGGTTGTGTGGTGCCACACGGCCTGGCTGTGTGATGCTGGGTGATGCACCCTCTCGTACGGCCTGTTCGTGTGGTTTCACACGCCCGTGTGGGATTTTTCCGTACTTTTTTTTCCCCGATAACCGGGAGTTTTTCATGACACCTCCTATATAACAACTCAAGAAAACTAAACAAAACTAAAAATTATGTTAATAGAAAATAGAAAATAAAAAAATTAAATTGAAATTAAAATTGAAGGTGATAAAAAAATGAACGAAAATAGAAAATAAATTGGGTTGCCTCCCATAAAGCGCTAAGATTTCCGACTTCAGCCAGACTTCAGATTTCTAATCACTTTCGTTGAACCGTTTCATTTGAAATATGTGAACCCTCAATGTCATCCATCAGACGAATGGTGTTGCATTGTTCTTGCGGATTCAGCTTAGTATCGCTTGGGAATTTGCCTTTTTTATGCTGGCCTCCCACAGCAGTTGCGATCTGGGCTACTTGTGTATCCAGAGATTTCAGTCTTGCGTTTATGTTCGTGTTCAGCTGAGTGACCTATTCTTCTATCCTGTCTATCTTTGTTTTATCTTTGTTAAGTCTCGCCCTTGTCTCTCCGATAAACGAGGATAGCATCTCTTCAACAGATGCTTTCTTTTCACTTGACTCCGCTCTGCCTTGATTACCCACATTGTATCCTGGAGGTGGCTGCAAAACATTTTTATTGTTAGCATAAGAAAAGTTTTCATGGTTTCGCAACCCCGAATGATAGTAGTTGGGTGTCTGATTATTTCTATAATTGTTGTTGAAGTTCCTTTGTTGGCCCACAAAATTTGCTTCTTCTTCAACGACAGCAGGATCTCTTGGAGTCACTTGTTGCATCGCATCCAGTTTCATATTCAGCACGGATACTTGTTCTGTGAGCATGGCGACCTTCTCATCCTGAACTTCTGCCACTCGTCGAACAGTAGACCTCTCGGATGGCCATTGATAATTGTTGTTCGCCATCTCCTCTAACAAGTCTAGTGCCTCCTCAGGATATTTCCCTAGTAGTGCACCCACAGATGCATCATCTATAATTGTTCTTGTGTTGCCACTCAAACCATTATAGAAGTACTTGACTGTTGGTACTTAGGCACATAATCTAACATATTTCTTCAATATTAAATATAATTAAAGTTTTAAAAACCAACTCATGCAATTCTATGGGTTCAATTCCTAAAATAGTTTATTCCCCCTCCGGGTGGTGCATAAATAGTAGATTAATAACAATTGTAGGTCTCTCGACTCGATACAACTATTATTAACTCCCAAAAGATCTATGAATTGAATGACTCCCCACAAACAGTTGTAGGTCTCCCAACTCGATACACCCGTTTATGTCTGAATTCGATTTTTGTCTTTGTTAGAACTCCTCTTCCGAATTTCGCACTAACAAATATGACATGCTAATTATTGATCAGATGAAAATGAATTAAAAATAAGCACTCGAACTCATAAAATAGAAAGCATGAATTAATTAAGAAAATAATTAATCATATTTAACATGAATCCACAGTTTCAATTATGCCCCTTAAGATCCGAAAGATTAGCCAAACATTGATTACAAATCCATAGACAAATTCGAAATTAACATTATGACATTTTTAAGCACAGACAAGAGATCTAGACATAGAAAGGAAACCCCTTCTTGTCGGGATGGATTCTCCTCCTAAGCCTTCGAAGCTCTTGTGCTCCCATAGATGCGAAAGGCCTTGTGGTGTTCTTCGCGACCTAGCCTTCCTCTCTCAGAAGATCTTTGATTCTTACGTTCCTGTGTAATTTGATGTGTTTTCTCTGTATGAAGTGATGTATTTTTGTGCAAGCCTAGGGTCCCTTTTATAGATGCATGTAGAGATCACTTGTAGAGTTGGAACGGGAAAAGAACTCCAAAAAACGCGTCTTGGTAGAGTCCCACAGGCCGTGTGGTTTGTTGCACAGCCCTTTTCCACATGGTTGTGTGGGTTCACACGGTCTGGCCGTGTGGGTCTGGTTATGTCCCCTGTTTTTCCCCACTTCACACGGTTGTGTTATTCCACACCGGCATTTTCACACGGCCATGTGACACCACACGGTCCGGCCGTGTGAAGTGTTTTTGTCCATTTTCTTCGTCGTTTTGATCTTCTCTTTGCATTCGTCAATCTTAGCCGGGCATTCCAACTGATATTTCTTCATTTTAAGCTCCATTTCCTGTAAAAATTATAAGAATACGCAGTATCATGCCCTTTTAAGGAAACCAAGTAAAAACATACTAAATATACGTGCAGATGCATCAAATATATATCATTTTAAGCCCCAAAATGCACGTATATTTTACACACATCAGAGTCTCCATTTTCTCCGAAGAGTCAGGCATTTTTTCCCTTCTATGGTGGGAGATACTTCTCAAAGTATTGGAGAGTTTTCAGTTGAAAAGGGGTCACCAGCAGGTCTTCTTGGAAGTTCTATCATTCGGCAAGGAGTTGCTTGCTCTAAAGCTAGCTTAACCAGACTGGATGGATCTTGACTTCTCAGTTGGAGCGTGTAGGAGAGCTTGTCAGTGTCCTTGCTGGACTTCTACGCCTATTTCTTCTCTAGTAGCATGATGGTCTCTTTAGTTGTTAGGTTATCTTTCAGTATGTCATTCATTTCTTCCATTCTAGTCGAGTTAGGGTCATCCGCATCTAGTGGAGCTGTAAAGGATCTTCATGCAGCTGCTGTTGCGGCCTACTATCGCATGGTGGCTTGGGTGGCTTTTGTCAGTAGAGTTTGAAGGGCTTCTTCAGCTTGTGGAGCCCCTCCAAAATGAGGGGATTAGGGATGGACGCCCCCTTGAGACCTCCCAGCCGGTGAAGGGCACCCCTCCAGGAGGAGGGGACTATCCTCGCGTCTTCTCGATTGTCTGTCTTTCTGTCCGGAGATTTTGGCTCTGGATTGGCAGCTTGGGAGTTAGCCCCACATGCTTGTGGCACACCCACGTGTTTGTGACCGTGTGTGCATTTTCGTGTCTTGGTTGTTCCCAACAGACGACGCCAAAATGATGCTGCTCAACAAAGCAAATCACTCCAAGTTAAGAAATCTGATAAAAAGTCCAACTTCTTCTCTGGAGCTGGTAGAATCTTTGGATGGGAACTAGTTTGCACCACACAGAACAAGGATATGAGATCCCTGGGTTGGTCCCAAGGAGACTCCTCCGACGCTCAAGTCAAGGTGTAGGATAGAAATTCTAGAGCAAAGGAAACCGTAATTGAGAGTACTGAATTCTTAATTACTTACAAATGAGATGGATGAACCTTTTTATATCTGGGTTGATGAATCGTGTAGGAAAAAGTGGCCGCGTGGGCCGGATAATTTTATTTGTAACGTAATAATTAATATATAATATTGGGTAATTAATGAGATTAAATAAATACGTCAAATAAATAATAATGATAATTATGAAAGGACTTTTTTGCCCACAATAAAAAGAAATCACATGTGCCCTAAATGTTAAAGAGAAATACACTTAGCGTGGTGTATTGAGTTTTATAGGCCTAGATGTCATATTGGGCTAAAAATTGAAATTCTAGGCTCAATAGAAATATAACCAACGTAAATAAAACACGAACTTTCGGCAATTATCCTGCTCATCTTTTAAATACTACATATTTAATTAATTTCACAAAATTCTCAAAGCATTTTTAGTTGAAGTTTTCTTTTCATCGATTGGGTATGGTAGGGTAGGGGACTAGGGGGTGTGGGTGAGTGGGTCCCAGAATACCATTATGAGAAAGTATGAGGTGTTACGGGTAGTACGGATGTACTTGTTAATGGTAAGGAGGCAAAGGTCATGTGGAGGCTGGAGCAATTTATTTGTTATGCCCTCTCTCATTTATTGTGCCCAAAAGCCGACCACAGAATTGTGGCCCCCACACGTTTTGTGGGAATGTATCATAATTTTTCTCCAAAATTGATTCTCAAAATTTAGTGCTTGTCTAGGAGACTATGACTACTTTTAACATTCACTTAGGGCTGCAAATGAACCAAACCACTCGTGAGTTATTCGAAGCTCGATTTGATAAAAGCTCGTTCGAAATCGTTTAATGAGGATCATTAAAATAAACGAACCAAACTCAAACTTAGAAATATTCGGTTCATTAGCTCGTGAACAGACTCATTAGTAAGCTCGTGAATAGGCTCGATATTAAGCTCGTATAAATTAAACTAATAATTTGATTTTAATTTTAAATTTTCATATTCTACTTAAGATAATATAAAAATATTTCAATAAACTTGTTTTTTTAAATAATGTTATAAGTTTTAATAAATATATTATGAATTTTAAATATAAATAATTTTATTTTTTGTAGTAAATTGAAGAATAATTTAATTTTTAACTAATATTTACTAAGCTCGTTTAGGCTCGATTAAGCTCGAAAAAGTTCGTGAGCCATCAATATATTCGATAGATTCAGGCTCGAGTTCGACTCGATAATAAACGAGTCAAACTCAAACACTCAAAAGCTCGGCTCGATTCGGTTCGATTCCACCCTTAGATCATACATTCAATCATAATTGATGTTTGGTGGTTAAATTAAAATGACCTTTTAGATAAGTTAATCTTCCAAAAAGTTCATTTTTTTTAGTACAATAAAAAGTTCATTTTAGATAAATCAGAATTAGAGGTTTTTTGAAAAATCACTTATAAAGAAGTCCATTTTTTGAATGAACTTTTTGCATAAGTGCTCTCAAACATGTAATTAATCATCTATTTGAAATTCAGTAGGGACATAAAAATTTTATATTTTATTTTTTTGATAATATAAGTTTTTGGAATCACAATTTAAATATCTACCTAATTATTTTTGGACCTCACCGATCCTACAATTGAAGCCCCTGACTGAAAAGTAGGTAAAGCATGGAATGTGCCTCAATAGTCATGTCCACGGGATTCGAACCCCACCCGCTACTTCCACACACTTATAATGAAATTTGGATTAATCGGATCATTGAGTTGTGCCACAAAAGCAAATAAGGTTTGTAGGTTGTGATTAAGTGGGTTTTTAGAAATCCAACTTAAAATATGTGCGTTTTTTAGGGGGATCTCTTGATTTCCAACATGAGGTAGTCTCGTGTTAGACGGTCAAATGGTTAAATGGATCCAGCCTAATGGATCTACCGACCTGCGGACCAAGCGATCCAGCAGAATATTAATACTTTTTAGAGGACCTGCTAATACTTTTCAGTGAGACTACTAATACTTTTTATTAGAAAAAACTAATACTTTTCAGGGAAATTACCAAAACCTTTCAGGGGAACTACTAATACGTTCCGCAGGGGCTACTAATACTTTTAACGAAAAAAAGTAATACTTTTTAGGAGGTTATTTATATTTTCAAGTGAACTACATAATAATTTTTTTCAGATGAAAACCTAATATTTTTCAACGTTCTTGTGATATTATATCACTAGGGCTGCAAATGAACCAAGACGCTCGTGAGCTATTCAGAGCTTGATTCGATAAAAGTTCGTTCGAGTTCGTTTAATGAGGCTCATTAAAATAAATGAACCAAACTCAGACTTAGAGATTTTCAGTGTGTTAGCTCGTGAACAGACTCGTTTAGGCTCGTTAGTAAGCTCGTATAAATTAAACTAATAATTTGACTTTAATTTTAATTTTATACATTTACTTATGATAAATCTAAAAATATTTGAATAAATTTATCTGTTGAATAAATCATAGGTTTTAATAAATGTATTATGCGTTTTAGATATATATAATTTTATTTTTGTAATAAACTAAAGAATAATTTAATTTATAATTAATATTTATGAAGCTCGTTTAGGCTTAACTAAGCTCGAAAAAGTTTGTGAGCCATCAACATTTTCTATAAATTTAGGATCGAGTTCGACTTGATAATAAACGAGTCAAACTCAAACTCTCAAAAGCCCGGCCCGGTTCGGTTCGATTGCAGTCCTATATATCACTATCCAATATTACAAAAACTAATATTTTCAAGTGAACTACGTACTAATACTTTTCGGATGGACTGCTAATACTTTTCGGATGAACTACTAATACGGTAATACCGATACCTGCTAATAAAATAAAAACATCACCGAATCGGATTTTGGGATCCGTCTAATGGATTTTGGCCCGTCAAACCGTCTGACAAGAGTTTTTGTCTTCCAAAATATATATATGCTCAAATGTTTTTTTTTCACAAATCAACTGTGATTATTAAATTTTTATCCTTCATCGGCATACAATTATTCGAAAAAACATTATTTGCATTCAGACACTTTTTAGAAAAGATGTATCATGTCAAGTATATATAATAAATATCATCTCAAAATATATATGTATATATATATAGGGATTGGATCAAATGAGACCACATAATTAGAGTGAGACAGTGTGGACTAATTCTGTCCACAAATCTGTAATTTTAGATGGTTGAGATTTACCCAATTTAATGACTTTTTTTTTATATTTTTTAAATCAATAAAGGGTAAGATGATAATTTCATTAATCCTCTTTTCAGATCAACGTTATAAGCAAATCCTCTTTTCTTCTCCAATACTATTAATCATCTTGTCATCATCAACCATGTTTTCACTGTCGTTGTGATGAAACTGTTCATAATCCCCATAGCTTTGCTTGAGATTTCGATATCTGGATGCACCTGTTTCAAAACCTTGAATAAGTAAATCTTGTACGCGCTCTTCTTCATTTTATTCTTCTTCTTTCCATCGGAGGCGTCGCCTTCTTTCGAGATCTTCTTCTCCGCCCTAGGGCCCTAGGCGGTTTCTTCTCTGTCGTGGCCGACTTCATCTCCACTGGCTTTTTCTCTGCCTTGGGTGCCATTGAGGAAATTAGTGTTAACTTAGTTGAAGAAATGAAAAACTAGAAAGAGCGGAATTGAGTGTGTGTTGTTTTCACTATCGTTGTCAACTTGTCATAACTCATAATTTTTATTTCTCATAAAATAACTAGAACCAGCAGGTGTATATATATTATGTAAGAAAGAATTTAATTCAGGCATAAGATTTAACACAAATTTCTTTGGAAAGGAGATTTAAGCCAACTTCCATCAAAACTCCTCGTCGGTAATTGCGTTTTTCTTTTTCTTTTACTGGTGAAGAAGACGATGCTGACATGGAGAAAACGAGGGCCTACGAGGAGGCAATGAAGATTGATGTATACTTATATGTTTTTCGATGTATACTTAGATGTGCTTTGTTGTATAAGTAGTTAATTTTTTATGTATGTATTTATGTTGTCGTGCACTAATGTTTTTTGATGTATATTTATATGTGTTTTGTTGTATACTTATTTTTTTTGTTTGACAATTTTAATATACAGTAAAATTATGTTAAATATACAACAAAATAGTGTTAACTATACATCAAATATATACTAAATATACAACACAATAATGATCGTGATTATCTCTCTCTCTCTCTCTCTCTTCTCTCTCTCTCATGTCAATGAGCGTGATTCTCTCTTTATAATTGATTCCTTAATTTATGGTCCCCACATATTTTTGTTTGACCATTTTAATATACAGTAAAATTATGTTAAACATACATCAAAATAGTGTTAAGTATACAACAAATCAATGATAAATGTACAACATACTGCATGGTAGAACACATGTGGGATTTTCTCTCTCCTCTCTCCCCAGCGCGATTTTCTCTCTCTTCACGTGATTTTCTCCCTCCTAATAACTGATTTCATATTTGGATGGTCCCCCACATGTTTGTTTTGACAATTATACCCTTATTTTGCCTTAATTAAATGTTTAATATAATTTTAACCCCTATTTATCTTAACCATTGATATAGATAAGGGTTGGTTGAGATGAGTCAGCATCGTCACTCACTATAATATGTGTGCCTTATTGAACTCCTCTATATATATATATATATATATATATATATATATATATATATATATATATCTTTGGTTGACCACGTTCTCAAAAAATAATTTTCTTTCTATTAATTTAGGTTCATATTTTTTATTAGAGATTTGATTTTTTTAAAAAAAAAAATTGAGATGCCAAAACAATAACACCCGCAATTGCTTGTGGAAAATGCTGATAACTGCATTTAATAGGTGAAAAGAATTACGAAGTAGTCTAGATGTAATTTTGAAAGGTATGAATTTCACCAAAATATAAAAATTCTTCTAAATTAAAAATAAAATATGATGCATTTATCGCAACTTAGTATGCTTGATCAAGTGTCATTTTATAAACCTTCGCTTAGCATGTATGTGTACTGTATCAAGTTTAAATTTAAAGATAAATCTAAAAACTAGTCCAATTGTTGATACTGACCTTTACAAGAAAATTCTAATTTATCGATTGAATCTATTGACAGAAAACAGTTACTTACAGATTAATGCCTACAAAATTAAAGAAATATTATTTTTTTCACATATTATATCGACAAATTACCGAAAGATCACCGACAGTTTTTAAACCTACCGACAGAAATATTGTAAATATTTACCAACAATTTCAGATTTTGTTGATAAATATTTACTTACAATGATTTTACCTGCAATAATCTTACTTACAATGATTTTACATACACTTTAAAATTATATTAATATTAATTATAAGTACCTACATTTTTTTTTGTTGGTAAGCTGATTTTTCTTATAGTGAATACAAATTAGATTACTATATCTCAATTCGAGGAAATTTGGTTTAAACTCGACTTGATTAGAAAATGAAATGATAATATTTGTGTAAAAAGACTTAGCTTTTTGAACTGAATTCATATTAGGCTCGATAAAGTTTGTTTAAGCTTGATTTGATTAACAATTAGACTAATTAAACTTAAACAAAAAAATTTAAAGGTCGATACACATTTAAATTATTTGAATAAATATGTGCAATATTCAACTCGACTTTTCTTATACAATTATTTAAATGAATAAATGTATTACAGTAATGACAATAATAGCACTGCAGTAGCATATATCAACCTGAATAATGTACAAATACTGATGCATATTTTGATGGAATTAGCAAATTAAGCAATAAATAAAAATAAAAACAAAGTCATTAGATTTGAGGGGATCGAGCATACTTGTTCTCTTTACCTGAGAGAATCTGGTTGTACGTCAGCAGACCCCACCAGAACAATGGTTAGTCCGTGCACATCCAGCGGTTTACCTTGGTGGCAGTGAAGAAGAGGACCGGAGTTTGTTCACCGGTAGTAGTTAGGCGTAGCGCCGAATTTGAATTATTAAAAAAAAATAAAAATAAAATACATTGTTGGATAAACTCTAACTTTATATCATGCCCAACAGATCTATATGACGTTGGCTTGTACGGAATGGAATATTAGAAAGTAAAGCAATTATGTTCTTTTTATTGACTGAGTCTCGTGACTTTTTAATGCCCTAGCCTAACATTGAGTTGAAATATTGAAAAGATAAAGAAAGCTTTCTCATTAATTTACATTGATAAATAAACAAATCCTTTTTATTTTCCTTTTAAGAACATAAAAATTAGAAAATTATTAATTAAAAAATGTTGTTTAAAATTGGAAGGTTTCTGTTTCAGAATATGGCTAAGTGTTTGGGTTGAGTCGAGACCTGAATTATATTCAGTCTCCGCAAGACGAAAAACGCCCCGTATACTAAGTGCTTACGGTTTGGCGTTCGTCTCTAAGATACAACGACTTTTCTATTCCGAATTAGCAGCACTTGCAAAAACCGAAAAACTTCAGCGAACAAAAGGTGTTTTTGACTTTCAAGCTTTTGAACAGGAGGGAATGTCAATATGTTGAATGCAATGACCGATTATAATTATCTGATGTATTTTCGTGTCTCATTTCATTTGCAGGGGTTCGAATTATGTAGGCATCAGGTGCCCGTATGGAAAAATCATATCTTTTGGCTCGAAAATACATGTTTACAGCGAATAGGTGTGTTCAGCCTTTCGCATCGACGCACGACCTGGCGCACGGCCCGTGCGTGTGCCCGTGCTCAGATGCGAACGAAAATGACAAAGTTTCGACTTGACGCACGACCCAACGCACGGGCCATGCGTCCGCCCGTGCTCGAATGCGAACAAGTTTGTCTTGACGCACGACCCGACGCACGGGTCGTGCGTCCACCCGTGCGTGGATGCGAACACTTTCCCGTTGGAGACTTTAATTAATTAACTAAAAATTAATTATTTATTCATTTTAAAGATTTTTGGTCCAAAAAGAATAAGGGCCCTGAAGCCCAGGCCCAAACCCACGACCCGCGACCAGACCCACAAACATGTAGGTCCTCACCTCTTTAAAAACTTGGGTGCCCCCTAGGGCCCAAACCCATAAGTCCAACTTGAGATATATCAAGTGAGCAAGCTTTGCCTCCTTTTCTTATGTGGGATGGAGCATTTCTCCTTCCTCACATTTCCCATTTTACATACCATTTTCTAGTTTTAAGTGGCTAACTTCTAGCATTAATTTCTCATTCACCCGAAATTGGTTTTGAGAAATTCCAAATGCTATTCTCATCTACTCTCTTAATAGAATTTTTACAAATAATTTAATTCTATTTTTCACTAATGAAAACCACTTAATTATTTGGTCAAAATCGGGTCAATACCCATTTTATACAACCAAATTCCAACAATCCCCCACATGAATGAAATTAATGCATGCGTGTATGCAGATTCGCTTGAAAGTCTCGGTGAACTGTTATTGCATCGGGATAGGTAGCTTGTGGCTTTGAACCTTCCTTAGTAAAATACTATCGGATTTACTAGCTGCTTAGTGACGCGATGTCTTGAACTACTCAGCCGTTTGTGTAAACCGAGACAACAATACTTACACAATAATAATTCTAACACTTGTTGTTCTCACGCTGTGTCCATTTTAGCCCTGGACCATATCTTAGATTCATAAGCGTTTCTTTGAAGCGACCATTACTTCTCGCTTATATAGGTGATCTCCTATTGAAGAGTATCATGCCATACTCCACCTTTCGGTATAGAAATCATTAAAAGTCTTAAACTTAACCTCACCACATTCAGTGGGTTTTCATTCACTTGGACGTTTCGAGAATGAGCTAACACATTTTCCAAGTGTTCAGCTGAATATTCATAACTTAGTTGTCCCGTTGACAAGGTCTTGGGATCTCCATTTCACAAGGTTGGGTTACCGCTATGAACATTCTTTAGTTTGTGGATTTTAAACACATTCCACTTAACAATTTATACAATTGATCTTGATATATGCCTTTTGTAAGCGGATCCGCAAGGTTTTCCTTTGACTTCACGTAGTCAACCGGAAATAACCCCATTTCGAAATCAACTATTTATTGGTATTATGTCTACGACAAAAAATGTCTAGACTTACCTCTTTTCTTTGCAAGAAAAGACACCTTAAATAAATACAACATTTCTTGATTTAATTATTGTACAATCATTTATATCATGAATGCTGAATTTATTTTCTTGGGTGCTTCTACTTTAGCCAAAGCACCCCCACACTTCAAGGTATTCTCCTTTATGTGGTTTGCTAAAGTAAAACTTCCCCTTTCAACTTCTGGTATCCATGTTCAACACAAAACTATCCAGAACTTTTATGGCTCTCGGCCACTTTACTTTTATTTTGTTTGAACATTGTTCCAACAATCCAGTTAGAATCTCGTTCTAATAGATTTCATACCTTAGTCCCAACAAGTGTGTAACCTTCGGTGTTATCACATCTTTTAGTAACACTTCAGATTTAACTTGATAGTGTATATACCTCTAGTGTTACAACACTTTGGGCAACACTCCATGCAATTGTGGTTTTTGTTCCCACAATACTTTTGGCGACACCTTCTGTTACATTTAAAAATACAACAAAAACTCCACTGGTGTTCCATAAAAGTGTGGTCACACCCCATATTTGCCGATTTCCATTCGGAATCCCGGTTGTCTTCCTCAATCCGAAGTCGAACTATCAAATCCTCAAGCCCCATTTCCTTGCGCTTGTGCTTGAGGTAATTCTTGAAATCTTTCCATGATGGCGGTAATTTTTTGATAATCGTAACCACTTGGAACGACTCACTCAGAATCATTCCTTCAGACACTAAGTCGTGAAGTATAATCTGAATTTCTTGCACTTGGCTGATCACCGTCTTGGTGTCAACCATCTTATAATCTAGAAATTTACCGACAACAAATTCTTTGTGCCGGCATCTTCTGTTTTATACTTTTTCTCCAAAGAGTCCCACAACTCTTTGGATGTTTTGAACGAACTGTAGACGTTATAGAGGGTGTCTTCTAGTTCGTTCAAAACGCAGTTTCAACACAGAAAATCGATGTTATGCCAAGCATCATAGCGATTCTCTGTTTGTTGTCGATTTCTTCATCGCCAACGGTAGGGTAGGGCCTAGGGGGGTCCTCCTTCATAAAACGGGACAGCCCCAAGGTGGTAAGGTAGAACATCATCTTCTATTGCCAGCGTTTGAAGTCGACGCCGGAGAACTTGGGCGGCTTTTCACCGTGAGTGGGAGCAGCAGCCATCGGAGTGAATGAAACTGAAGCCATCGTCTTGAACAAAAACAAATATTATTTATTTTTCGTCTTGCGATTGTTGTTTAAAAATTAGAAGGTTTCTGTTTCAGAATATGGCTAAGTGTTTGGGTTGAGTCGAGGAAAATGCACATGTCATAATACAAAATGAGAGTGTCACAAATATATAGTCTGTGCATTGTATGGGGTCACATCTAGTGTGTGCCAACAAAAACAAATTAAGATCTTAAGTGTCGAAATAGAAATAATTTAATTTAGTAGTTAATAGTTAAATTTTTCATATTTCTAATGAATCCCAGTTTCTTTCTAGATGTTAAACCACTTTTTTTAAGTGATTTTTGGATAGATCTTTCTTTGTTATGCATGGAAGGTAGATTAGGTAACTTTTTAGGCTTAACTGCCTTCAATTATTTTTGAGAAAAAGCTAAAGTTCACCTCTAGATGACCATCCATTAGGCAAATTAGCTTGGGCAATGGGGCATTTCATTCTTTCCCCATAAAAGTGGTTATAAAATCTGTTGAAATTTATGCTATAAATAATTATGTCCAAATTGATGAAGTTGACCAATTAATTTGGCAATGAGTATAAAAATAACCAATATCAGTTAATATATTTGAAAATATTATATATATATATATATATTTTAAAAATAACATTTCAAATATCTCGATTTAAATATTATAATGAATTGTCGTGGAGAATTGATATGATGAGTTAATAAAAATCAAATTTTTATTTTTGCATTTTAGTGAAGAGATCGTACATGTAAACCTTCCAAATCATGAAGGTTTAATTAATATTGTTGACTTGTGTCTAAGGGTTGAATTGTTGAAGAAAAATAGTAATACCACAACAAGGCTCCTAAAAATCTGCCATTTTTTTCGCGTATAATGTTAAGTAAATAACAAATAGTAATAAAGTAAAAATATTTTTCCAACTTTGATTAGCAGCACTCTAATAATTGAGGTTCTTTGGCAGTTGGCACACATTTAGACTATTAGTCAAAGATTGCGGACTGTTGAAAGTTGAAACTCTACATCATCGAGCTGACAAAATTTATATAAAAATATTTTTCCTGAATTTCCGTGCAAAAATAAAAACACAAAAACTCCTGGATCTGACCCGCGGACCCGGTGAAATTTCCGTAATATTAGCAGTGGTGTTTTAGTAGTTTTCAGGGACCACCGGTATTAACAGTCCTTCTAAAAAGTATTAGTCGTCCTTCTAAAAAGTATTAGCAGTTCTTCTGAAATGTATTAGTAGTTCCTGAAGAGTATTTTAGTATTTCTCCTGAATATACTCCCGAAATGTATTAGCAGTCCCTCAAAAAAGTATTAGTAGTTCCTCGAAAAAGTATTAGTAGTTCCGTGGAGAGTATTTTAGTAGTTCCCCTGAATATAATTAAATTTTTCTCCCGAAATGTATTAACAGTCCTTCTGAAAAGTATTAGCCGACCTTCTAAAAAGTATTAGCAGTTCTTCTGAAATGTATTAGTAGTTCCCTGAAGAGTATTTTAGTATTTCTCATGAATATACTCCCGAAATGTATTAGCAGTAAAGTCTAATACATGTTTTTAATACATCTAATACATTAGAACGCTACGTGTAATACTTTTCTACAAAGTTGTCCATTTTAATTATAAAACAGAGACTTTCTACGGACATGTAAAGTCTAATACATTTATTTGATACATCTAATACATTGGAATGCAATGTGTAATACTTTTCTACAAAATTATTGGTTTTCCCCGTAAAAAGTATTAACAGTCTCATTGAATAGTATTAGTAGTTTTCCCATAAAAAGTATTAATATTTTTGCTCAAAGATATTTAGTAATTCAGGGTGCAAAATGTAATTAACACAATTTTGCTTTGCACCGTAAGCTATATATGAGGAGTATGTCCATTAAACTAATCAGCAAAAAATTCACCAAGGAGACCATGAGTTCGACGGTGCGGCAGGCGTTTCCGGAGGAGTTGAAATATCAGTCAGGCTTCGACAACCACATCTCATTGGAGGCGATCGACATTTGACGGAGCTCTCCCTCGCGGCTAGAATAGTCCCCTCGTCTGCGCTTTATGTTGAACAGATCTTCTTCCTTCACATCTTCCCATAAGCTTAATCAGTGCAAGTTATTATGAATTTAATATAATATTATTTACCTCACACTTTTTTCCTTTGAGGATTCAACTTCTTTGGTTGAGTTTGTTTTTTTTTTTTTTTTTTTTTTTGGCTAAGTTTGTTGATTATTTAGCGGGATGAGCTATTTTCTCCCAGCCACTAGTTGTATCGCGTGAAACCATCGGGTCAACTATTGGGTCAGATTTTAGTTAATTGGTGGGGCTCCGTCTAACAAACTAGATCCATTAGACCGTCTGACAGGAGACCTACTCAAATAAAAATGGATTATGGTTACTTATGTATCTTTTCTTATATTGATTTTGAAATAAATATGTATTTATTTTATAATGTTTTTGCATAAAAAGATGTAACATATTAGTAGGAATGAAAAAGTGATTTAATAGGCCTTGACGTCCTAATCTTGAGACTCCACGTGTCAAACAATCAGATGGGTCTCATGATGTTAACAACTATATAGAGTGATATAAAGAGGGTGAAAGCAGTAAGTAATACAGATTTGCCGACCTAGGGCAGGTTGAACTTAATGTTCTATTTGTATTTAGCTCGTGCCTCGTAGGCTTAAAACAATAAATACTCTTGAATACAAGATGGTTGCAATTGGAAAACCCCTTTCTTTCAGTATTGAATGAGGGTATTTATAGTCGGAGACTCCCTTTTATTCTAAGTGTAGTGGGTACAAGTAGAGCCTAGATGTAATCATTTGTCTGCATAGTAGGTCGATTGATATTCTTGAATTTAGGAAGCAGAGTGTTAGGTGGCGATTCAAACTAATGAAATTGGTCGATTTAGCACTCGGCTAACTCCCATCTTATTTAGTTTTCTCCTATTCTAAGTAAACCCCGCCCCTATATGCCCTGAAATAACTTTGACTCGATGTGGTAAGTCACATCCACACTCTTACACTTTATCGAGCCTTGAGCTTATCGTATAATGAGCAATCCTATCAATTATGGCCAGAGTTAGGGGACCTGGACCGCCTCATCCATGTCTCTGTTAGGTAGGCGAGGGACCTGTAATAACATTGACCACGTCTCCGTCAGGTAGGTCGGGGACCTGGAACCGCCTCCCCCATGTTTTGACCCAAATCTGTACACGTCAGGCCGGGGTGCAAAAATATGTATATACTTTGTTTTTGTTAAAATTTGATAAAAAAATCTCTGAAATAAAAATAAAAGATATTCTGATGAAAATAAATCAATATTTTTGAGAACCAATCAATTATATTCAACAAAAGAGCATTAGAACTGATAAAAAATATCAAAATCGTAGGACCTACCATAAACATATACAAATCTAAAACATATAAATATCTAAACCTATAGAGATCTAATCTATCCAGTAGAATTAGAATATAGTAAAAGCGATGGACAATCACGAATACACATCTGTCACTAATCTTTCGGTAATGATGTCATCTTGTTATGCACAAAAACGTCTACAATAAGAAATTGAAAAGCATTACAATGACAAAATCTTCTGAAACAAAATACTACCATGTGATACAAAACATTACTTATTAAGAGGAAGAAACTCAACTTATTAAGGGACACATACTCCCATAGTGGAAACTCGTTAACTACCGTAAAAGGAGAAAAACAATAACTAAATAAATAAAACATGAAAAATAATATTGATTCCCTCATCCTCCCATGGAGGGAAGAAAATTCAGATAACCATGGGGCTTAGCCCACTGGCCACTATAAGGGACTTTAGTCTCTTGTGGGGTGGATGCCATGCGTTCAAAACTCCATTCCATCAAATTGCTCCCTGATCCTACCATAAGACTGGCCAGTGCGTGCACATCCTGCTGTTTATGTATCTCTTGAAAATTTTAAATAATAAATATAAGAAAAGATTTTTTTTTCAAGAATTAAAAAAATGTTATGGCAGGCTCGTGAGCCATGCAATGTACTGTAGCATTGTAAATTATTACATTACATTACAAAGAGTAGATCACATGTGAATAGTGATTCTTGTGTATATGAACAAGTGAAGTGAAATGATGATTCACAAGCTTTCCATAGCAAAAACATTATGTTGCTTACTTTTATCCATATAGCACTTTACATACGTATTCACAAATATTAGCTATACAATACAGATAAATTATAACACGTTATCAACACGAGTTATTGCTCGAAAAAAGGTTTGTGTATTTCAAGTTTGAATTTCTGTGTACTAATTTATTGTATTTCTTTTGTAGAAAAATGGTTGGTATCGAAAAACAAAAATTCCAGATCCTTGATACCACTTGTGATAACTATTTATCATGGTGTCTGGATGTTAAATTGCACCTCCAGGGCTTAGATCTGGCTGAAACATTGAAGCCTATAAAAATCGAAGAGGTCGTTGTAAAAGATGAGGCGAACGCAATGATATTTATTCGCCATCATCTATCTGATGATTTAAAAAATGAATACATACAAATTGAAAGGCCTTCTGAGCTATGGCAAAAGCTCAAAGAAAGATTTGATCACACCAGAACGGTGATA
Organism: Rehmannia glutinosa; assembly: GCA_016081115.2. NCBI lineage: Eukaryota > Viridiplantae > Streptophyta > Magnoliopsida > Lamiales > Orobanchaceae > Rehmannia > Rehmannia glutinosa. Next base: position 51,782,300 of record CM071930.1, read on the forward strand.
CTCCCACAAGCAAAATATGATTGGCAACATCTAAGGTTGCAGGACTTTAAGTCCGTTACCGACTATAATTCGGCATTATTTAAAATTGAGTCCCGACTGGCTCTCTGTGGAACAAAGTTGTCTGAATATGATAAATTGGAGAAAATATTCTCCACTATGCATAAATCAAATATTGTGCTACAACAGCAGTATTGACAACGCCAGTTTAAAACATATTCTGAATTAATCTCGGTTCTTCTCACGACAGAGAAAACCAATGAATTACTGTTGAGAAATCACGATTTGCGACCTTTTGGGTCTAATGCAGTGCCTGAAGCACATGCTAACTCTGATAGAGGAGGGGGCCGATTTAGAGGCCGTGAGTATAAACCCGGGCGTGGTGGCCGCAGGGGTCGTGGGCGTGGCGGGCCACATCAAAATACTCATAGATATGACCGTGATGGTCGTAATTACTATAATCGGGATAATTATCATTATTCCCGCCAAAATGATTATACGGTCAAACACGGGCATCCAAATCAGCCAAATCGTGATAAGGGAAAAATGCCAATGGAACGAACTGGTGGTGATCTTTGCAACAGATGTGGGATGACATGACATTGGGCCAAAACATGTCGAACTGCCCAGCACCTGGTAAACCTATACCAGGAATCAAAGAAAAATAAAGGCAAAGTGTTCAAACACATGCCACTGAGGCAGTGGAGCCACCTACTACCAATGAGGCCTACACATATGAAATTATACGCGATCAAAATCCTATTCAGGACTGGAAACCACTCGATATATCTGATTTTCTTGAGAATAATGAGGCACAAGGTGTTAGTCCAAGTGGCTACGATAATCTAGAGGGGGTGAATAGATTATGCCCATTTTTTGCAAATCACCCTCTTTTTCGAATCAACAAGTAAATGACAAGAATGTAAATGCGGAAATTAAACAATACTCGTTGATTTAAAGAGGTTCAACCCACCTAGGGCCTAATCCTCTACCACCCCAGTATCTCCGGGATGGATTTCAAAAAGAAAAAAAGATTTTATTAATTACCACAATTAATACAACACCTTGAGGATCACCACAATCCTCTTACAACACCTTCAAGGAGAATACCACAATCTTCCTTCACCACCTTTGAAGAGTACCACACTCTTCAAAAACCTATCACCTAGATCACCCAAGTGTATTCTTACCACAAGAATACTCACAAGGATGTCTTGTGTTGAATGATGGACAAAATTCAAGATTACAACTCTATGAAACCAATACAAAGATTGAGTGCAAGTGTAATCAAGAATCAAAAAGCCTAGACCTCAAAGATGTGCAAGTGAAAGTACTTAGGCTATTACAACAAGAATGTAAAAATGAAAGCTTGAACAATTTGTTGATTTCTTGTTGTGTGTTTTGCTTGTATGTGTTGCATCTTGTGTCTTCAATTCATCCTCTATTTATAGGGAAGTTTTCACCAACATAGGCTCCCAACATAGGCTCTTCTATCTTCACTTTTGTCTACAAAAAGAAGATCACAAGATGTAGAAATATTGTACAAAAATCAAAAGTAAATCTTGATGTTAAAAATTTCAAACAGCATAACTTTGCTGTCAGCCTGTCACAAAAAAAAAAAAACATAGGGCGACCGGTTGCCCTGTTGAAGATTTCGACCGTTTGAAAAAATAAGTGCGATCCAGGTACATGTCGTCAGGGGGGTCGACCGGTCGCCCTAGAGTGCGACCGGTCGGCCCCCTGCTTGACCGGTCCCCCTGCTCCAATTTTCAAGTCCAGTATGTTATGTTTCGTGTTTTCTTTTCTTCAGGTACCGGTCGATGCTTTGAGCGACCGGTCGACCTCCAATATTAAATGTTGTCCGATTTTTATCAAAAATAAACTTCAAGAAATACTCCAAAAAATTAGTGAAAACATTTTAAATCACTTGGGAGTATTTTGACAACATTTATAAACATAGTTTTGGTGTAAAAACCAATTTAAACAAAACCATCAAAAGTGTTGTCCATTTTTATCGAAAAATAAATTCTAAGAAATACTCCAAAAATTAGCAAAAATATTTTAAATCATTTAGGAGTATTTGGACAATATTTATTAACATTGTTTTGGTATAAAAACTCATTTAAACATAATCATCAAAATCTTGATAAAAATATTTATCTAACAAACTCCCCCTTTTTGATGATTACAAACCAAAACAATTTTAGGAAGTTGATTTTAAAACAAAACAAATTTTCCGGTCTAAAACATCAATCCATTTTAAGCAAGATTCATCATAAGTACAAACACACAAGGATAGGAGCAAAGATTTTTCTAAATCATTTTTGCACAAGCTCCCCCTATCAATATGCATATCAAGAACAAGTATACAAGTAACAACTAAAAGCTTAAAGCTTAGCTTTTACAACTTAAGCTTGAATATCATTAGCTTATAAGCTCCCCCTGTCACAAAAGTATCATTAGTCAAGTATAAAAGTCCATAATACATCACATGGACCAAGTATAATCCATAGCTTTTGGCTTTTAAGAGCTTTAGCTAATAGCTTTTCTTGCGAGCTTATTTACGCTTCTTTGAGCTTATGAGCGTTTTTCTTGTTTCTCCCCCTTTGGAATCATCAAAAATAATGTTAGCACGATAAAAACACCATACAATTATATCAAAGTGCGCAATTTTATAGATTTATCGAGCATATTGAGCATTTAAGCTTAAATTCCGAATAAAAGGGAAAAAATTACTCATTTGATTTGTAAAAGCTCATTTGATTGATAAAACATGATCTCTATAAGCTTATAAGACTTTTCAAATTAAGAGAATCATGTAGGTGATGAATTTTTCATTGAAATATTTTGTCGAACACTTGGCGTGCGTCGAATAAAACAAGAGAAATATAACGCCTTTGTGATTCGTTTAAGCCAAAAAATTTCCTCACCAATTGCAATACAACAATATTCATACATCATCAATCATCATAAACATCATATTAATACAAGAATTTCAACAAGATACCAAGATACAAGCACATTCTCAAGGGTTCAACCCAATTGAGATTAAAAAGAGAAATTCTTATCATCTAATCGGTAAAGATGAACAATGATGATGATAATCGAGCCTCATGAAGTCCAAAATATGCAATGTATGCAAGAAAACAAATTTGAAGTGAAATTTGTGTGAAAAATGCATAGGGGACGAAAAATGGACAAAATAAGCCAAAATGGCTGAAACTGAAAACAGAAACGATTTAAACCATAAAATGGTGAGGGGCGACCGGTTGGGGGGGTGGGCGACCGGTCGACGTCATGGGCGACCGGTCGGCCTTCCCCCAACCAGCCCAGTGTTCTTTCTATTTTTCCAAAATCCGAGTTTTTAACCAAAAATCCGATTTTTCACCCCTAAGTTTTAAAAACGTGCAAAATGCAATCATAGACCTCATTCAATATGCATTATGCCTAACTGAGCTCGTATTGACGCAAAAGTCTCAGAAGATAGCGGTTTTGTAAAAATGTCCGCTAATTGATCTTGAGATGGTACAAAAGATATCTCAATTTTTCGTTTTGAAACACAATCCCTTAGAAAATGATGTCGAATCTCAATATGTTTAGTACGGTTATGATGAACCGGATTTTGAGCAATATTTATAGCGGATATATTATCACAAAAGATAGGAACACTTTCAAAAGAACATTTATAATCCGCTAAAGTTTGTTTCATCCAAAGAAGTTGTGTACAACAAAATGCCGCGGAAATGTATTCGGCTTCGGCCGTTGAAAGTGAAACACAATTTTGTTTCTTTGAAAACCAAGAAACTAGGCAATCACCTAGAAATTGACATGATCCGGAAGTACTTTTCCGATCATCAATATTTCCCGCATAATCCGAATCACTTTATCCTTTAAGAGAAATTTTTTCATTCTTTGGATAGAATAAACCATATTGAATAGTGCCTTTCAAATATCGAAAAATCCTTTTAACGGCACTCATATGAGATTCTTTGGGATTGCTTTGAAAACGAGCACATAGGCATACGTCATGAAGAATATCCGGTCTACTTGCAGTTAAATAAAGTAAACCACCAATCATACCTCGATACTTGGATTCATCAACCGACTTGCCTTTTTCATCTTTGTCAATCTTGACGTTTGTTGCCATTGGGGTAGAGACGGTTCTTCCTTCTTTAATGCCAAATTTCTTCAAAAGCTCCTTTGTATATTTTGATTGAGAAATATAAATTCCTTCTTGGCATTGAATAATTTGAAGTCCAAGCAATAAATTGAGCTCCCCCATCATGCTCATCTCGAGTTCACCTAGTATCAACTTAGAAAATTTCTTGCACAAGGATTCATTAGTAGCACCAAAAATAATATCATCAACATAAATTTGCACTAATAAGCAATCTTGCCCTTTTTCAAAAACAAAGAGAGTAGTATCAACTTTACCTCTTGTAAAACCATTTTGCAAAAGAAAAGAGCTAAGTCTATCATACCATGCACGGGGTGCTTGTTTCAAACCATACAAGGCCTTTTTAAGTCTACAAACATCATTAGGCCTAGAAAAATTTTCAAACCTCGGAGGTTGTTTTACATAGACTTCTTCTTGAATAATACCATTTAAAAATGCGGATTTTACATCCATTTGGTAAAGCTTGAAATTTTTAAAACAAGAATAGGCAAGTAAAATACGAATAACTTCTAAACGTGCTACTTTCTGGTGCAAATGTTTCATCATAATCAATACCTTCTTCTTGACAATAACCTTGAGCTACTAACCTTGCTTTGTTTGAACAATATTGCCTTGGTCATCGAGCTTGTTCGAAATACCCATTTTGTACCAATAATGGTTTGAGATGGAGGACAAGGTACTAATTCCCATACATCATTCCTTTCAAATTGATTCAACTCTTCTTGCATTTCTAAAAACCAATCCTCATCTTCAATGGCTTCCTTAGCATTTTTAGGCTCTTTTTGAGAAATAAGAGCTTTCTCGGCAAATTTTCCGCGAGTCATTACTTTATCAAGGGGATCACCAATAATAAGATCTTTTGGGTGATCTCCCTTAAATTTCAATGCTACGGGAAGATTCGAAGTATCACCTTTATCTTCTTGAGGAACATTTGAGCTTGAAGGTTGATCATTTTGAGTATCATCTTGAACAATGGGTTCAACAATATCTTCTTCATCACTTTCATCATTGGGTATCCTTTCAATACCCGAAGCTTCATTGAATTTGACATGGATGGATTCTTCAACAACCCCACTAGTCTTATTGTAAACCCGATATGCTTTGCTCTTGGTTGAATACCCCATAAATATTCCTTCATCGGCCTTAGTATCAAGTTTGTCTAATTGATCCTTAGTATTCAAAATAAAACATTTACATCCAAATATTTTGAAATAACTAATATTTGGAGTTCTTCCTTTCCAAAGCTCATATGGAGTTTTATTCTTTTTAGGACGAATATAAACTCGATTAATGACATAGCAAGCGGTACTTACGGCTTCGGCCCAAAAATATTTTGGAAGTGAAAATTCATTTAGCATGGATCGACTCATTTCTTGAAGTGTCCGATTCTTCCTTTCGGCTACTCCATTTTGTTGAGGTGTCCTTGGAGCCGAAAAATTATGACTATATCCCATGGTTTCACAAAAGACTTTAAATTCGCCGTCAAATTCTCCACCTCGATCACTTCGAATAGTCTTAATAGTATCTTCCTTTTCATTCTCAATAAGTCTACACAACTTAACAAAATCATTAACGGCATCGCTTTTATTTGTAAGAAATAGAGCCCAAGTATATCTAGAATAATCATCGACTATAACAAAAGTGTAATGTTTTCCACTTAGACTTGCCGTACCAATATCCCCATACAAATCAATATGAAGCATTTGTAGGGGTTTGGTAGTGGAAATTTCATTTTTGGGCTTAAAACTACTCTTAACTAATTTGTTCTTTTGACAAGTGTCACATAAGCCAAGATTTTCAAAATTCAATTTGGGTAGTCCTTTTACATGTTGGTTTTTGTAAATAGTTTGAAATTTTTGTATCCAACATGCCCAAGTCGCCTATGCCATAAACTAGTTAAATCATTATTGGCGACAAGACAAGAAACATTTTGACTAACCAAATCACTTGTACAAATTTTGTAAAGATTGCCTTTTATAATGGCTTCACAAATAATTTTATCATTTTTGGAAATAAGACATTTTTCTTTATTAAAAACAACATTATAATTTGAATCACAAAGTTGGCTAACACTTATCAAATTGAACTTAAGCCCTTCTACTAAAAGAACATTACTAAGAGAGAAAGAAGAGTTACCAATTTCTCTATTTCCAAGAATTCTTCCTTTGCCATTGCCGAACATGACCATACCCTATTCTTGGAGCTTGATGTTGGTAAAAAATTCTTTCTTTCCGGTCATATAGCGTGAACATCCGCTGTCCACGAGCCATTTTGAATCTTCCATTGTTGTTATAGCCTCTATTACCTACAAAGGAATTATTTTTAGATACCCTATAATTTTGGGGTCCATGGGGGTTAGCCTTGAGACCTTTAGGTCTCCAATAATAGCTAAAATTATTCTTCAATTTACAATTGCTAGCATAGTGTCCATTCTTACCACAATAAAAACAAGTAATAATACGAGGACTACTAGCACGTACAAAGGTTGGACCTTAGTCTTTTTTCTTAAAAACATTTTGAAAAGGTTTGTAACCAAGTCCTAATTTAGAATCCCCACCTCTTTGTGCATCTAAAATTTTTGTGACTTTATCCGTACTTAAATTGAATCGATGCACATCTTTTTTCAAATTTTCAATATCATTTGTGAGCGTTTGTTTTTCGGTTTCAAGAGTACGAACCATAGTAAGAGTAATAGCATGAGCCTTATCAAGAGAATCATAAGAAGTAAATAATTTATCTTTTTCTAGTTTAAGCTCTTTATGCTCCTTTTTCAAATTCTTGTATTTAACAATCAAATTTTGAAACTCATTTTGCAATTCATCAAAATCACATTGTAATTCATCAACTAGGGAAGAAGATGAAGCATTAGAGCGTACCTCGGTATTTTCATCGTCTATGGCCATAAGACCATGTTCGGATTCTCCTTCCTCGTCGGTTGTTTCAAGTAATTTATCCCAAGTTTTGACGTCCGCATTTAATGCCTTCTTTTTCGGAAAAGGCTTTTTCTTCTTTTGTTCCTCTTCCGCTAATTTTGGGCAATCGGCTATGTAGTGCCCGGATATTCCGCATTTGAAACAAGAATTGTCTCTTGGCTTTCTTGCTTTATTTTTGTTTACAAATTTTGCAAATTTTCTAACAAGAGCCGCCGTTTCTTCATCATCCTCATCATTAGCATAATAAACATTATTAGAAGAAGATGCTAAGCCTTTAATAATATTTTGCGTACCCGGTTTAGAGGTGGATGGTTGAGAATTTTTCCTCTCCTTGAGATATACTTCATAAATAAGGAGGTTCCCAATGAGCTCATCAAACTTGAGTGTCTCAAGATTTTGAGCTTCCGTGATTGCCGTCACCTTTTCGGACCATGAGCCGGGAAGGGCATTTAAAACTTTGGTCACCTTATCTTCTTCGGAGATGACCTTTCCAAGAGCCACAAGAGGATTGACAATGTTGTCAAGCCTTTCCACCATTTTTGATATGCTTTCACCATCATGCATATTGAAATTTTCAAAGTCTTTCACAAGCATTGTTTTTCTTGCTTGCTTCACTTTCTTTGTGCCCTCATAGATGGTTTCTAATTTTTCCCAAACTTCATGTGCCGACCGTATGCCTCTTATGCGATTATATTCGGTGGCGGTAAGAGAGCAATGTAAAATGTTTAAGGCCTTACCGTTTAAAGAGAAAGCCTTCTTGTCATTTTCATCGTATTCCTTGAACGGCTTGGGAGTCGTGGTACCATCCTCGAATTTTGTTGTTGGTTGAGCAACTCCTTCAATGACCACATTCCAAATATCAAATCCGCACCCTTGTAGAAAGCACTCCATGAGGTCTTTCCAAAATGCGTAGTTGTTGGCGTCGAATAGTGGTGGCTTGTTTGTGGAGGCGCCAGTGGTGAGATAAGCTTCATTCGTAGCCATGGATCTTTCCTCTTTACTCGGAACGAGCTAGCCAAAGAGTTTGGCTCTGATACCACTTGTTAGTCCAAGTGGCTACGATAATCTAGAGGGGGGTGAATAGATTATGCCGATTTTTTGCAAATCACCCTCTTTTTTGAATCAACAAGTAAATGACAAGAATGTAAATGCGGAAATTAAACAACACTCGTTGATTTAAAGAGGTTCAACCCACCTATGGCCTAATCCTCTACCACCCCAGTATCTCCGGAATGGATTTCAAAAAGAAAAAAAGATTTTATTAATTACCACAATTAATAAAACACCTTGAGGATCACCACAATCCTCTTACAACACCTTCAAGGAGATTACCACAATGTTCCTTCACCACCTTTGAAGAGTACCATACTCTTCAAAAACCTATCACCTAGATCACCCAAGTGTATTCTTACCACAAGAATACTCACAAGGATGTCTTGTGTTGAATGATGGACAAAATTCAAGATTACAACTCTATGAAACCAATACAAAGATTGAGTGCAAGTGTAATCAAGAATCAAAAAGCCTAGACCTCAAATATGTGCAAGTGAAAGTACTTAGGCTATTACAACAAGAATGTAAAAATGAAAGCTTGAACAATTTGCAGATTTCTTGTTGTGTGTTTTGCTTGTATGTGTTGTATCTTGTGTCTTCAATTCATCCTCTATTTATAGGGAAGTCTTCACCAACATAGGCTCCCAACATAGGCTCCTCTATCTTCACTTTTGTCTACAAAAAGAAGATCACAAGATGTAGAAATATTGTACAAAAATCAAAAGTAAATCTTGCTGTCAAAAATTTCAAACAGCATAACTTTGTTGTCACAAAAAAAAAAAAAAAAACATAGGGCAACTGGTTGCCCTGTTGAAGATTTCGACCGTTTGAAAAAATAAGTGCGATCCAGGTACAAGTCGTCAGGGGGGTCGATCGGTCGACGGGGGTGCGGCCGTGCCCAGGGTGCGCAAGTCGGCCCCTGCTTGACCGGTCCCCCTGCTCCAATTTTCAAGTCCAGCATGTTCTGTTTCGTGTTTTCTTTTCTTCAGGTTCCGGTCGATGCTTTAAGCGACCGGTCGACCTCCAATATTAAATGTTGTCCGATTTTTATCAAAAATAAACTTCAAGAAATACTCCAAAAAATTAGTGAAAACATTTTAAATCACTTGGGAGTATTTTGACAACATTTATAAACATAGTTTTGGTGTAAAAACCAATTTAAACAAAACCATCAAAAGTGTTGTCCATTTTTATCGAAAAATAAATTCTAAGAAATACTCCAAAAATTAGCAAAAACATTTTAAATCATTTAGGAGTATTTGGACAACATTTATTAATATTGTTTTGGTATAAAAACTCATTTAAACATAATCATCAAAATCTTGATAAAAACATTTATCTAACACAAGGTGCCGACTGTATAGATTAAAAAATAGACTCAATGTTTGTGTGTTATTTCTCCCGGATGATATATTCTCGAGATTAAGTTTTTTGTACCATGTTTGTACTTGTCCCAGATGATTACATTCCCGGTTTTAAGCTTTTAGTATGAAATAATAAATATGTTCGTGTTTAATGTCTCGATCATAAAATATCAGTAAATTTCTACCAAATCATTAAAAAATTTACATTCAAATTTTTCACATTAATTTCTCTCCTCCAACGGCTACATTAAACAGCTATGAACAGTAACTTTTATCTATAAATATACCAACATTTCATTCAACAAATTCACACATACTCTCTCATCTTTCTAAAAATTCTCATATCTTTTATTCCGAGAAAAAAAAGGAGAAGAAAAAAAAATGGTTAACTTAGTCGTGACATATCTCATCACAATAGTCTTCTTGTACACTATCCTCGTTTTTGTTGGAGAATATCCGCCAGAGCATTTTTGGCTTTTGGTTAATTTTCTTGTCTTCGTGATTTACCTCTTGTTAGCGTGGACAATTATTTTTAACATGTAATAGTTGGAATATTATGTACGCCTATGTTATCGAATAAAATCGTTTATATTTAAACTTTTGTTGCACATTAATGTTGTTATTTAGTTGTTTTACATTTCAATAAAAGAATTTTTTTGATAATCATATAATATTAATTTAATAATAATTCAAACAGGTACACATGGGAAACACCGAGAAAAGAGACTATTGTCTACTTGATAGTGCAACAACGCACTCAATATTAACAAATAAAGTATATTTTTCAAGTGTGAAATTGTGCAAGGCACAAGTTACAACTATATGTGGTCCCGTTGAGATTATTGATGGCTCCGGGAATGCAACAGTGGTGTTGCCTAATGGTACAATATTGAATATTGAAAATGTATTGTTATCTAGTAGATCAAAAAGAAATCTACTGAGTTTTAAGGATGTGCATGATAATGGCTATTACTTGGAGACACTAAATGAAAATAATAAAGAGTGTCTATGTATCACATCCTATAAAATGGGAAAAAGAATTGCCCATGAGAAATTTGAAGCAACACTTCTGGATTGTATTGTGTCCAAATTAAAGATTTTGAATCCTACGCCACCATGCCTTGGAAGCTGGTGAATCCTGATATATTTGGGTTATGGCATGATCGCCTTGGACACCCAGGAACAACTATGATGCGTAGGATTGTTGAACACACTAATGGGCATCCATTGAAAAGCACGAAGATGCTAATGTTCAAGGATTATTTCTGTGAATCGTGTTCACAAGGAAAATTTATTACTAAACCTTCCATGGAAAAGGTTGGTTATGAATCACCATCATTTTTACAACGTATTCATGATGATATTTGTGGACCAATACATCCTGCAAGTGGACCATTTAGATATTTCATGGTCTTAATAGATGCATCGTGTAGATGGTCACACGTATGCCTATTACCTACTAGAAATGTGGCATTTGTTCGATTATTAGCGCAAATTATTAAACTCGAGCACATTTCCTAATTATCCTATCAAGAATATAAGGATGGATAATGGAGAATTTACATCAAAAAGTTTTGATGAATATTGCGCAGCACTGGGAATTAATGTTGAGCACCCAGTAGCACATGTTCATACTCAAAATGGATTGGCAGAATCTCTGATTAAACGAGTTCAAATCATTGCTCGTACAATATTAATGAGATCAAAGCTCACTAGTGCAGCATGGGGTCATGCAGTATTACATGCATCAACACTTATTAGATTACGCCCCATTGCTTATCATATGCTCTCCCCAATGCAATTAACTCTTGGTTTTGAGCCAAATATTTCGCACTACGTCTTTCGGGTGTCTTTGTCCATGTGCCTATTCCACCTTCTCAAAGGACAAAAATGGGTCACCACGATGTAGATTAGGTATTTACATTGAATTTAATTCTCCGTCAATTATTCGGTATTTAGAACCAATGACGGGAGATTTATTTACCGCTAGATTTGCGGATTTTCACTTTGATGAAACAACATTTCCATCAATGGGAAGGGATAAAGATATTTTAGATAAACAAAAACCGAGTTGAGGGTATCTCTGGAATGAACAAAACTAATCCCATTTAGATCCACGTCTTTCTTGAATGTGAAGGTGAGGTGACTAAAATCATTCATTTAGAATATTGCGAATAGACTTCCCGATGCATTTAATGATGCTAGTAAAGTCACGAAGTCTCATATTTCTCGGCCGCAAATGCTCGGCCAGGATTATTGTTCCAGATGAAAATAAGAAAATGAATGATGATATCCCACGACAAAAATGTGGTAGACCTATTGGCTCAAAAGATATTGTTCCTCGAAAAGGAAATGGGAGAATTGATACTAATGAGCATGCTCCAGACGGATCTGTAGAGCCTAATATCTCAGAAAATGTACAAATCAAAAATTCTGACAGCACCGAGAATCCCATGAGTTATAGTAATGAAATATGGGATCGAAATGAAATAATTATTGATGATAATTTTGCATTCGGTTGCTCAAGAAATTTTAAATGATGATTATGATTGTGAACCACGTTCTATCATGGAATGTCGTCAAAGGCACGATTGGCCTATGTGGGAGGAAGCAATAAAATCAATTAGCTTCCTTAGAAAAACGGAATGTATTTGGACAAATTACTCGAACTCCAAACAATGTAAAACCCATTGGATACAAGTGGGTATTTGTTCGAAAGAGAAATGAGAAAAATAAAGTCGTGAGATATAAAACCCATTTGGTGGCTCAAGGATTCTCCCGAGAGACCTAGGATAGATTATGATGAAACATATTCAACTGTGATGGATACAATCACGTTTCGTTTTCTGATCAGTATGGTTGTCCACGAGAATTTAGACATGCGTCTAATGGACGTAGTGACGTCATATCTATATGGTTAATTAGATTCTGATATTTATATGAAAATTCCAGATGGATATAAAATGTCAAAATCAGATACTCCCCGTGAATTATACTCGATCAAATTACAAAGATCGTTATATGGATTAAAGCAATCCGGTCGCATGTGGTATCATAGACTTAATGAATACCTTTCGAAAGAAGGTTATAAAAATAATACCATTTGCCCATGTGTTTTTACCAAAAGATCAGATACCGAATTTGCTATTATTGCTGTATATGTCGATGACATGAATTTGATTGGCACCCCTGAAGAACTATCCAATGCTGCTGAACTTTGTCTTGGTCTTGAGTTGGACCATAAAGATAACGGGATACTCAAACGATTTAATATGGACAAGGCTCACCCCTTGACTACCCTTATGGTTGTACGCAGTTTAGATCCCGAGAAAGATCCATTCCGACCAAAGAAATCTGATGAAGAGATTTTAGGTCCTGAAGTGCCTTACCTTAACGCTATTGGAGCATTAATGTATCTAGCACAATGTACTCGACCTGATATTTCCTTTACAGTAAATCTACTTGCACGATACAATTCTGAGCCAACTCGAAGACACTGGAATGGTATTAAACACATCTTTCGATATCTCAGTGGTACTATAGATTTGGGGTTATTCTACTCCAAGGAATCCACTAACTCTGGGTTAGTTGGTTATGCTGATGCTGGATATAAATCTGATCCGCACAAAGCCCGATCACAAATAGGTTGCTTATTTTGCTATGACGGTACAACTATATCATGGCGATCTACCAAACAAACATTAGTCGCTACTTCTTCCAATCACTCTGAGATCATTGCTCTTCATGAAGCTGGCAAAGAGTGCGTTTGGTTAAGACCAGTTATAGCTCATATACAAAATGTTTGTCAGTTGAAACCAGTTACAGACACTCCTACTATTATTTATGAGGATAATGCAACATGCATAGCACAAGTGAGAGGTGGTTACATAAAGGGTGATAGGACCAAGCATATTTCACCAAAGTTTTTCCACACACATGAACTTCAGAAAAATGGAGAGGTAGATATTCAGCAGATTCGATCATGTCACAACCTTGCCGATTTGTTTACAAAATCCTTACCAACGTCTACATTTGAGAAGTTGGTTCACAGCGTCGATATGAGAAGAGTCCATACGAAGCAAGATTGATGGATCAATTATGCAGCTAATATTCTTAATTTCAGGGGGAGCGAATATATTGTGCGCTGTACTCTTTTTCCCTTCTGTCTGGTTTTTATCCCACTGGGTTTTTCCAGCTTAAGGTTTTTAACGAGGCAACTTATGCACAAGATCTGGATTTGAGAATGTACTCTTTTTCCCTTATGTCCAATTTTTCCCACAGGGTTTTCCGACTTGAGGTTTTTAACGAGGCATACTCATCCAAACATACAACAATGCTACGTCCAAGAGGGAGTGTTATGGCAGGCTCGTGAGCCATGCAATGTACTGTAGCATTGTAAATTATTACATTACATTACAAAGAGTAGATCACATGTGAATAGTGATTCTTATGTATATAAACAAGTGAAGTGAAATGATGATTCACAAGCTTTCCATAGCAAAAACATATTGTTGCTTACTTTCATCCATATAGTACTTTACATATGTATTCTTAAATATTGGCTATACAATACAGATAAATTATAACAAAAAATAGATTTTACTCATATATATATATTTTTATCTCTCTCTATATATATACATACACACTCACATCTCACGAGAAGATATAAAAATCGGTAGCAACTAGCATGTATATCTGGTAAAGCAAAATTAAGAAGTAGGGCTGAGATCCCATGTGCTGTGTATGGTTCTTGGCTTTTCTGCTCCCTTTTCTCTCTCTACCATATCAAAAAACTTATGAAATCCAAAACTATCTACCTTTTTACCATTTAATTAATTTATTTAAGTAAATAAAAGAATGAAATGACACAGTTCAAAATTATCTTTAGCTGAATACTTTTGTTTATAAACTGTGAAAGGTGCAAATATTGCTGCTCGATGGCCCTCGATGGTTCAAGTACCTTAAAGATAGCGAAAGTTATAATATAAATACATTGAAAGTTTGGTTATACAGCTTTTTGTAACCTCTTTGTAACATCAATTTCTTTTTGGAAAAAAAAAATCGTTCTCTTTTTGAATTTAATATAAAAAGTTTAAAAAATATGGGAAACGCAAAGGGTTATGTGCACTGCTGTAACTGTTAGCACTCTTGTCATCGTTTCCACTCTTTTGTAGATTTGGTGTTGGTGGGGTAACCCTCAATTTTTGTCTTCAGAAAATCCAAATTCTCACACTGCTAAAAAAAATCCAATCTTTTTAACTGGGCTGCCTTTAGTTTCTTCTAAACTGCACAGGTTTTTGCTGCTTTTGCCAATGATGGTTCTTGAATAAGCTTTGGCTAAAAAACTTGTTCTTTGTAGAGAAAAAGTTTGTAGATTTTTAAGATGGGGGAAGAAAAGCCTGAGGTTCTTGATGCTGTGTTGAGGGAAACTGTTGATTTGGTAATGGATCTGGCAACTGAAAGAAATATTCTTTTATTTTAATTTTTTTGTTGGTCTAATTTTTGGCTTTGAGTTGTTTGCTTAAGCATTTGTGTGTGATTGCAGGAGAATATCCCCATTGATGAAGTGTTTGAAAATCTGAGATGCACACGAGAGGGTCTTTCAACTGCGGCTGCTCAAGAGAGATTAGCCATTTTTGGACACAACAAGCTTGAGGAGAAGAAGGTGATGATTATTAACTGATTTGTTTTTTTGCTATTTTTTTGGCCGTTATGAGTTACAACTCTGATATTGTTTTATGGGTTCTTACATTTTCCATTTTAAGCCTCGAAAGTAATCTTGGTTTGTCTATGTACAAGTTGTTTTAGTTCTAAATGAGTTATTTTCTTCTGAGAATTTGAGTTTTTACCAGTGTAATTATTTTGTGGTGATTCTGTTTATCCTGGGTTGGAATTTCAATGATAAAGCCTTTTTTTTTTTTTTTTTTTTTTTCTTTATATTTAATTTATCAATATCTGGGTGTCTCAGGAGAGCAAATTCTTGAAGTTTTTGGGGTTTATGTGGAACCCTCTTTCATGGGTTATGGAGGCTGCAGCTATCATGGCAATTGCCCTTGCAAATGGAGGAGTAAGTACATAATTTGTAAACAGGAATTTGTTTAAGTTTGCGTTGTCGTTGTCGGGATATTGCACTGATTCTTGATTTAAATTATTGCAGGGAAAGCCTCCGGATTGGCAGGATTTCGTGGGTATCATCACCTTGCTTGTGATAAATTCAACAATTAGTTTTATCGAGGAGAATAATGCTGGCAATGCAGCAGCTGCTCTCATGGCCCGTCTTGCTCCAAAAGCAAAAGTTCGTTATTAACTTAATTCTGTAAACTTATGATTAACAGTTATGTGCTTGTGTTGCTTACTTGATTATAATGGTTGTTGTATGAAGGTTCTTAGAGATGGGAGGTGGAGCGAGGAAGAGGCTTCTATTTTGGTGCCTGGTGACATAATCAGTATTAAGCTTGGAGATATAATTCCTGCCGATGCTCGTTTGCTCGAAGGCGATCCACTGAAAATTGATCAGGTGTGTGTCCTTTCTGTTGGCTTGCTTGCTGCAATCACTTAAAAGAAAAGTGATTGTCAGCTTCTGGTTCGAAAAAAAGGTAGCTTTTAGTGTTTTCAAATGCCAACTTCTGCATATGGTTCTGTGTGATTTAATCAGAATCTAAAAGCGACTTTTTCAAACAAATGAGCATTTTTACTACTTATTCACCAAACACTCTCTTTTAACTAATTTAACGTTTGGCTTCTTTTTGCAAACACTACCAATTTCTGACTCTCTACTTTTAGCTTCTGCTACAGTAAATCACTTCTTTACTGGTTTTGCAATTTCATATGCAGTCTGCTTTGACGGGTGAGTCCCTTCCTGTGACGAAGGGGCTAGGGGATGGCGTTTACTCTGGTTCGACCTGCAAACAGGGAGAGATAGAGGCTATTGTTATTGCTACCGGGGTCCACACCTTCTTTGGGAAGGCTGCTCATCTTGTTGATTCTACTAATCAAGTGGGGCACTTCCAAAAGGCGAGTTCTTAATGTATTTAATACTATGGACCTCTATACATTTTTTTTTTTGGAATATCAATGTGCTAATTTTGTTTTTACATTTGCACTGCTTAGGTTTTGACTGCGATCGGAAACTTTTGCATTTGCTCTATTGCGGTAGGAATGGTAATAGAGTTAATCGTGATGTACCCTATTCAACACCGGGACTATCGGCCCGGGATCGACAATCTTCTCGTTCTTCTCATTGGTGGAATCCCAATTGCCATGCCGACTGTCCTTTCAGTTACAATGGCCATTGGTTCTCATCGTTTGGCTCAACAGGTTTTCTTGGTTCTTCGGATTATGTTGGTTTTAGGGGTTATTAAGAAATTTCAGTATGTAATGAGATACTTAACTATGTGTAGGGAGCTATTACGAAGAGAATGACGGCTATAGAAGAGATGGCGGGCATGGATGTGCTTTGTAGCGATAAGACGGGGACTTTGACACTGAACAAGCTTACCGTTGATAAGAATCTCATTGAGGTTAGAGCAAGGCCTTTTTTATGATGATTACGGGTGAATGGAACGGGATAATTACAAAAAATACCCTTGAGGCTTAGCCAAATTACAATAAAATCCAATTATCTTTTAAAATTACAAAAAAACCCATTTAGGCATTACAAATGTCCCCTTGAGGCTTGTTTTTATCCCTCAATTGGTGTAATTTGTAAAATTGAAACATATGTCAAGGGGGTATTTGTAATTTTGAAAAATAAAAGTTTTTTTTTGCGATTACGCTAAACGTCAAGGGTAGTATCTATAATTATCCCTATACTAAATTGATTGTTACTTATATCAGTTTTCTTGACTCTCCCACAGGTTTTCGCCAAAGGTGTTGATGCAGATACCGTTGTTCTGATGGCAGCTCGAGCTTCTCGAACAGAAAACCAGGATGCGATAGACGGTGCTATAGTTGGAATGCTGGCCGATCCAAAGGAGGTAGTATTTGATATTATCTATGTCCAATGCACAACAATATTTTCAGCCCTTTCGCAGTTTTGACTATAGTAATACCATGAACAGGCACGTGCTGGCATTCGAGAAGTACACTTCCTTCCTTTTAACCCAACCGACAAACGAACAGCATTGACTTACATAGACAGTGAAGGAAAAATGCACAGGGTCAGTAAAGGCGCACCCGAGCAGGTACAACATATACTTCTTTATACATTTCTTTATTTTTTTTTCTTGAATAAAATTCTCAAATATGCCTTGAACATGCATTTCAGATTCTAAACCTTGCACATAATAAGTCGGACATAGAGCGCAGGGTTCATGCTGTGATTGATAAGTTTGCCGAACGTGGTTTAAGATCGCTTGCTGTGGCATACCAGGTATTGATTGCATTGTATTTTGCAATTATTTTCTAAATATCCTCAAAGGGATAATTACAAAAACTACCCGGAAGTTTAGTCTAATTACAAAAAAGCCAGTTAACTTTTAAAATTACAAATGCCCCTTGTCATATATTTTTAGCTTACAAAATTGCACTCTCAAGAGGCCTCAAGAGGGGGGTATTTGTCACTTAAATACAAACCTCAAGGGGATATTTGTAATTTGAAAGACATCAAGAGTTTTTTGTAAACAGTCTAAACCTCAAGGGTAGTTTTTGTAATTATTCCATCCTCAAATGGATATATGGAATTGTCTCATAACCAATGGATGATATAAAATCATCATATTACTGCAGTTTTGAGGATTCATATTGCGTTTTCTTGCAGGAAGTTCCACAAGGAACAAAAGAGAGTCCTGGAGGGCCGTGGCAGTTTATTGGTCTCATGCCTTTATTTGATCCGCCCAGACACGACAGTGCAGAAACTATAAGAAGAGCGCTAAATCTTGGAGTAAATGTCAAAATGATAACTGGTAAATGCCACGTCACAAATCTGAGCAATATGCTAATTAGAAATTGGCGTGCCGTGATGATTATTTACCAGTTACAACGGATGACACTGTCATATTTTGCATTTTTACCTAATTTCAGCTGCATGATGCTCTGACTCTATGTTCTAGTGACAATTGGTTCTACATTTTCGATGTTTTTTTAATTAGTTTCAATTTTTCTAGAATGTTAAATGCTAAATCCAACGATTTCAACAGGGGACCAGCTAGCGATAGGAAAGGAAACGGGACGAAGGTTAGGAATGGGAACGAACATGTACCCTTCGTCGGCTTTGCTTGGACAGAATAAGGATGAATCGATTGCTGCTCTACCAATTGATGAGCTTATAGAGAAAGCTGATGGTTTCGCTGGTGTCTTCCCAGGTACTTATTCTTTTTCTTTTCATTTCAAATTTGACCCTTATATACCCATTTTTGATTATGGAATCTGATAACGGGTGATCGAGGTTAATAACAATTTTACTCTTTCTGAAATAAAAATGATTCTCCAAATTTCAACTTTTCGTACATATCCTGGGAGGGGAGGGGGTGATGGGAATCGAACCCCAGACCTCTGGTCTGGGCATTAGAATATTAACCACTCAACTACTATCCGATTTACCTCCAAATTTCAACTTTTAGTTAAGGTAAATTTGAAAAACTACCCCTAATGTTTATTCTAATTAAAAAAAATTCCAGTTATCTTAATTTCAAATCCTCCTAGGTTGCATTTGGATTGAAGGATTTGGATTCGAGGGGAGGATTTGTGGAGAATATTTCAAATGACAGGATGTAATTGAAATCCATCACAATGACTCAAAAAATAGCTCAAAATAGAAAATCTACTGAATTATGAGATTACCCAAACAAACTCAATGGAATTGTTATTATGGATTTGAAATCCTTAACTTCAAGGTTGCATTTGGATAGAAGGTTTGGATTTGGAGAGAGGATTTCAAATGACCCCATCGGATTTGAAATCCACACATTACTCAAAGAATTGCTCAAAAGAGAGGCCTAGGGATTTGAAATCTGTTGCATCCAAACAAACTCAATGGATTTGTTATTTTGGATTTAAAATCCTCAACTTCAAATCCTTCCATCCAAATGAAGCCTTAATGGATTACAACACTCCATTGGCTTTATATTTATTTAACAAATACCTTCATCTTGAGGGTGTAATTTGTGAAACAGAAACATATATCAAGGTGGTTTTAAGCCATTTTTTTTTTTTTTTGTTTTTGGTAATTAGACTGAACCTTAGATGTATTTGGGTACTTAATCCATTTATTTATGTGCTCATTCTTGGATATTGGTCAGAACACAAATACGAAATAGTAAAGCGTCTGCAAGCTAGGAAGCACATTTGTGGAATGACTGGTGATGGAGTAAACGACGCTCCTGCTTTGAAAAAGGCCGATATCGGCATTGCTGTTGCTGATGCAACTGATGCAGCTAGAAGTGCTTCTGACATTGTCCTTACCGAACCTGGCCTAAGTGTTATTATTAGTGCGGTTTTAACCAGTCGAGCAATCTTTCAAAGGATGAAAAATTACACGGTACAAATATTTGTTGTTAGTTGTAAATGTTCAAGTCCATGGGCATTGGGCGCTACTGATTGGCTTCCATGAAAAATATCATAAACTCATCATTGTTTCTTCATTCTGGCAGATTTATGCTGTTTCTATTACAATTCGTATTGTGGTAAGTTTTTTTGTCCAGATTTTTCTCTAGTTTGCATTTTATTGCTCTTGTGCGGTAGTTTGATGCTTTTCCCGTTCTTTTTCGTGTACCAGCTCGGTTTCATGTTGTTAGCCCTGATATGGGAATTTGACTTTCCGCCTTTTATGGTGCTTATCATTGCAATACTCAATGATGGTTAGCTCTCCAACCATCTCTCTCTCTCTCTCTCTCTCTCTCTCTCTCTCTCTCTCCCCCAAACCCCAAACAAGGGATTTAATTTCAATGCAAGGTTGTGTTTTTTGCACATGATATAAAGATGACTATCATAATATATATTATGAGAATTATATTATGGGAGTGTCTGCAATTTGCAAAAACTTTTGCTTTTAGAAGAAGTGATTTACCGTAGCAAAAGCTAAAAGTAGTTGAGTTTGGTAGTGTTTGCAAATAGAATTTAAAAGTTGAATTAATTATTTGAGAATTTTTGATAAATAAGTTGTAAAAGTGCTTCTTTGTTTGTAAAAGTCAAACCAGAATTAGAACAGATATCTGAAGCACACTTCTCCCTGCTTTTAGATTCTGATTAAATCAAATAGAATTAGAAGCAGAAGCGGGCATTTGCAAACACTAAATGCATTTTTTCAGCCAGAAGCTGAGAATTATTTTTTTAGTGACTGCGCTCCCTAAATATGCCAACTTTCTTTGGGAAAACTTCGGAAAACCCGTTCCATCTAAAATAACCTGGTGGATCGACTAATCATTCATGAAATCATTTTGCTCGAGTTATATGTTCTTGTCATTTATCTTGCAAATCTCTTCTGATATAGGTACCATCATGACCATATCAAAAGACAGAGTGAAACCATCTCCTCTGCCAGACAGCTGGAAGCTTGCTGAAATATTTGCAACTGGAGTCATTCTTGGTGGTTACTTGGCAATGATGACAGTCATTTTCTTTTGGGCAGCATACAAAACTGATTTCTTTCCGGTAGGCTAATTTTCTGATTGACGAAAGATAACTTGGACGATATATCTGTTTTCGATGTAACTTTTTTAAGTTCTGTTCATTTTCTTAACTTTACTCGAGTATATAATGATTTAAATTAACATGTTTGCTAAGCGTAATACGGCAAATTTTTGTTGGCTTACATCTCAACTTTGAAATTTGGTTTTGTCTCCTTGGTTTGTCTAATGATGTTTGACCTAGTAAATAATCGGATTTAAACCTAATGCATACACACGTGCAAAACAAAAATATTATGAATGTTGTTAATTTGTGTAATTTTTTTCTATAAATTTGTCAGCGAATATTTGGGGTATCAACTCTTGAGAAAACTGCCCATGACGACTTCAGAAAGCTCGCTTCGGCGATATATCTTCAAGTGAGCACTATCAGTCAGGCTTTAATATTCGTCACAAGATCCCGAAGCTGGTCATATGTTGAGCGTCCCGGTTTGTTGCTCGTGGCGGCATTTCTCGTTGCCCAACTGGTTTGCAATTTGGTCCTCCCATTTAATGGAATTTTATTTTTGAATAAATCTTGATTCTTGGGTGGTTCATTGGATGCAGGTTGCTACTTTGATCGCGGTATATGCAAATTGGAGCTTTGCGGCAATTGAAGGAATCGGCTGGGGCTGGGCGGGGGTGATTTGGCTTTACAATATCATCTTTTATATTCCGCTCGATATTATCAAGTTCTTAATCCGCTACGCTCTTAGTGGGAGGGCTTGGGATCTTGTTCTCGAGCAAAGGGTAAATTACCAAATCGGATTTATTTACTCTAAAAAGTTTGCTCATCGGTTATTTGTTCATGTTCGTTACTTTTTGTTTTGATGGTTGCTTCTGTTACAGATTGCTTTCACAAGACAAAAGGATTTCGGCAAAGAGCAACGTGAACTTAAATGGGCTCATGCACAAAGGACCCTTCATGGGCTGCAAGTACCCGATACGAAATTGTTTAACGAAAATGCCAATTTCTCGGAACTTAATCAGTTGGCTGAGGAAGCAAAAAGAAGAGCTGAAATTGCTAGGTAAGTATATGATTTGTTTTGTAGAATTGATTAAACGGAAGTTCTATCGATATTCGATATCAATGCGGGTGGATTAACCTTAGATCATGGTTGTTTATGACATAAGAAGCTTTTATTTTTGTTGGTAAAGTTATGAAATTTCAGCGTTGCTGGAAAATCTCACTTTAGTTGCATGTGAACCCAAAAAATTGGGGATTCTCGAATCTCCAGCCAAAAACTAGGGCTTTCATGGATGTAGTTGCTGAAAAGGTACTTGGGCAAACCTCATTTTTGGCCGGAAATTCGAAAATACTTTTTTTTTTTCGCATTCATGTGCAACTCACTTGAGATTTTTTGGCAATTTTAAAATTTCTGGCTAATTGAGGACTAAATCCGAGAACTGTTGTAAAGATACAGGGTCATTTTACCAGACGGAATTTAAAAAGGACTAATTTTGCCACTCCCCTATAGTTACTGGACTAAAACTGCAATTTACCCGTCTTTCGTTTTAACATTGTTGAACCAATTCAACAATATAATCTCCCTGACGTCTTTAACCCATGTTCGTCACGTTGTACACAGGTTAAGGGAGCTGCACACGCTAAAAGGCCATGTTGAATCAGTGGTGAGGCTGAAGGGTCTTGATATAGACACAATTCAGCAAGCATACACTGTATGAGAAAAAAAAAACCTACATTTGATGCGTGCTAGCTACTCGACTGGTGCTGGAAAGTGAAGGTATTATCAACTTTCGGTTAATGAGTTATATACTAGACACGGCAAGTCTGAATTCTGCTACCTAGTACTTGCATATGCAGAAGTGTATTTTTAGAATTTGTTCGATTGTGCCATTTTCGCCTTCTATGTCTTTTGCCTTTGAAAATTGCCGGTCCATATTTGAGACATCAGTTATTATGTTAGAAGTTAATGTTTATAAATATATAAAGCCATTGGACTCTGTTTCAATCCTTGTTTATGTGTTTTTGTAGACCTGTTCTGAGGCAATGAGTAAACAGTGATTGCTGCCTTCTGGTGTACATGGAATACCAATGTCTTTTAAGCTTATGTTTGGATCTTGGATTGGACATTTTTTTATGGTTTAATTTCAAATTCGTTTTGAATATATGATACCATAAAAAAATAATTAAAAGGGTTAAATTACAATTATTACTCTCAAGCTTCAGTCAAATTATAAGAGAACAAAATTTCTTTTAAAATTACAAATACTCTTGACAGTTGTTTCTGTTTCAAATTGCATTAGAAGGGGGTATTTGTATCATAAACACAAATTTCAGGGGTATTTAGAACTTTGAAAATAACTAGACCTAGATACTAAACTTTAGGGTAGTTTTTGTTTTACCTAAAATTAAAATGAGAATGGATTTATGCATCAATAAAATCTCTCCAACAATTATATTTGCACTAGTATTTTGTTTGCAATCTCTTCCATCAGCAAATATTTAAATGTAAGAAAAAAGTTTTTTTTACTATTATTTTCTTTACTAAATTCTCAGGTCCAAACATAACCCCAGCTGTAGGAAAATCAATTAACATTAGCTTAAGAAGCATAATAGTATTGGACCATATTGCTTATAAACTGACAACAAAACAAAACTTTCAAGAGATGCATAATTTCAAGAAATGCAGTATCCATAAAATAAAATAAAATTATATCACAATGTTTCTGTAAAAAAATGTATCTATCAGGCCAAATGTTGTACAGATTTCTTTGACTCCATTTCTACTGTAACAATGCTGCTATCTCCAGTGCCCTTGTATCTATACCACCTAGCACACACAACAAAATAGCCAAAATTCAATGCACAAAACTGCAACCAGATAGTAAAAATAATCCAACCTCCCCTCGTTTAGATCCTCAGGTAGCCAGTTCCCACCCGAAGCGCCCTCAGTCGTCCGATGCACCACCGAGATCAAGAAACTATAAACGTAGCTTGAAACTGCGCTTCCACAAAAGAAAAACGCCCCGGCAATGCTCCTCATATTCTCCGGGAACTGCTTGTAATAAAACTCGAGCTGGCCGATGGCGTTGAATGCCTCGGCTAGTCCACCCAGCGCCAGCTGTGGGACCAACCACATCGCCGACATGGACGAGACGGACGCTCGTCTCCGTTCTTCCACAAACGCCCCTACGAGCGACTCGATTATCGTTATGAATAAGCCGATCCCCATTCTCTGAAGGACCGTGATGCCGCTCTCGTGCTTTGTGATTCGTCGCATGAACGGGACGATGACCCTGTCGTATAGCGGGACCCACAGGGTGAGGCCCAGCATGGCGAACACAACGTAGGACGCGGCCGGGATTTGGAAACCGGTATTTCCGAGGTGGCGGTTGGATTGGAGGGCTTGGAAGACTATGTACTGTTGTTGTACTCCTATGTGGTAGAGAATGGCTGTGAGTGAAATAGGAATGACTCTGATAACACATTTTGCTTCTTCTATTTGTTGGATGCTGCAGAGGTTCCATGGATTCTCAGCTGATCCATCTGGTTTTATATGGTCTTCTGGTGTTATGATAGCTGCTTTGTCCAAGAAACTGAAAAGAGTTGAAAATTTGAAAATTGGATTAATACAAATCTGATAATTGCAATGATGTGCTTTGATGGCAATATTAGGGAGTGTTTTGCTAACAAAAAAAAAGTGAGGGTCAGCTTTTGGATGGAAAAAAGAAAAAAAAAGAGTAGTTGGAGTTTTTAAATGTCAACTTTCCGATTCTATATTGGCAAAAACTTGCGTGAGACGGTCTCAAGGATTTAGATCCGTAAGACGGAGCCCTTACACAAAGTTTTAAATTTTTTTTTTTTTTTCAGATTTTATTTTCCTTAGGGTTTATATTTGTTTTTTTTAGGGTTTATTTTGTTTCTTGGGTTTATTTTTAATTGATTTGGGTTTTTAGGATTTTTAGTTTTTTTAGGGTTTCTTTTTATTTTTTGGGTTTATTTTTGTTTTTCGGGTTTATTATTCATGGTTCATGTTTTTAGGGTTTATTTTTGTTTCTTCATGGTTCATTATTATTTTTAAATTTATTTTCATGGTTCATGTTCTCAAGACGGAGCCCTTAGGAGGTCCGTCTCACGGATTTAGATCCATGAGACCGTCTCACAAGAGACTTGCTCTTCTGTATTAATCTTAATCATAAATCTAAAACATAAAGTAAGTGATGCTTTAGATTTCTGATTCTACTTTGAATTCATTTTGAATTATGTAAAAACACTTTCACAACTTATTCACCAAACACTTTCTGTTAACTTAGGTAGCTTTCAGCTTCTACATACTCTGCCAACTTTTGATCCTCAATCACTTTTCAATTTTACTGCAATACATAACTTCTTTTAAATGCTAGAAATTTTTGATAACAATCCCTTAATTTGATAATTATAGTATTTCTAGAGGAAGTCCCTCCTCTTTGCAAAGGTTTCTTGTCCTGATCGCTATGAAAAAGTCAACCCACTACCAACCCCACTAGTAAATGAAGTGGATAGTTGAGCCATCTTTGACAATATACCAATCTAAGGCACATTTCTACCTCAATCTCAAAATAAAATACTCATGCTTGATCGATTCAACAACATTTTTTTTTTTAAAAAGTTTCACAAGAAAAAGCAAGATGGACAGCTTCAAATAAAGGGTTAACTACAAAAACGACCCCTGAAGTTTAGCCTAATTACAAAAAAACCCAATTATATTTCAAAATTACAAATACCCCTTGACATATTTTCTACCTTACAAATTGCTATCAAGAGGAGGGTATTCGTTAGGAAAATAAGAACATAAGGGGGTGTTTGTAACACTTAAAGGGGGAAATTGTAATTTTAAAAGATAACTGGAGTTTTTTGTAATTAGGCTAAACCTCAGGGGTAGCTTTTGTAATTATCCCTAAAATAAATATAGTCACAAGTAGTAGTGTTTACCTGAACTGCTCTGTATAAGCCAGCCTAGAATTGACAGACTTTGGTGGTGTATAATTGAACAAGCTAAGCCATGGCTGCTTAGGCAACTTAAGCCTCCTCTTCTTCACAGCAACCACCATCACTTGAACCAAACTAGTCATAGGACTCCCCTCTGGCCTCACTTTCACATATATTTTGGTGCCCACAAAGAACAAAAAACACGACACCAACATAAAGATCGTCGGAATGGCTAATCCTATCGACCAGCTCATGTTCGACTGAACGTAAACAACAAGCGTTAACGACACGATCTGCGCGAATGTGATCGTGAAGTAATACCAATTGAAGAAACTATCAATCCCTCTTTTCCCGGATTCGGTGTTGGGATTGAACTGATCGACACCGAACGCCATGTTACATGGCCTAATCCCACCAGCTCCGATTATCATTAGGCCGAAACCGAATAAGAGAAACGCCATTTGGCCGGCGTCTGGGCCGATGCATTTTTCGCCCTGTGCACAATGGGGTGGATGCATGTTCTTCATTGCTGCTGTTAGTGTTATCACCAATAATCCCTTCACAAGAAAAAGACACCAAAAAAATGAAAATTTTGAGTTACCATTTTTTGGCCTAATTTAAGCCAGCCGTGTTAGTTATAAACCTTTCTAGTAGAGTTGTCAAATGGTCTGGGCCGATGCAAGAAAATTCAGGCTGGGCCAACGAAATTCCATTGCACCGCCATTTTGGATCCCGACCAAGCCATCTTTTAAAATTGCATCAGGCCAACTGGGCTGGCCCGGGTTTTTGGGCCTATGAAATTGAAGTCCATCCCGGGCTTTTCATTGGGCCTGAAGGGCCGGGATGGTTTGAGAGCTCTACTTTCTAGTGCATGATATCAGAATATTGAAGTTGTATTTGGATGGAATGATTTGGATATGAGGAAAAAGTTCACGGAAAGAATTTCAAATGACTCCGTAAATAAGATGAATTTATAATTATATAACATAACACTTACAATAGGAATTCAGAATTTGAAATTCATTGTATTATAAGATTATCCAAACAAGCTCAATGAATATGGTATTAAGGATTTCCAATCCTTAACTTCAAATCCATCAATTCAGATGAATGTTATAACCAACATCATTTCACTGGAAAAAGACAGAAAACTGAAATCTTGATTACCATTTTCTTGGCCTAATTCAACCCAACCAAAATAGTTATAAACCTTTTTAGTGCATGATATCAGAAAATTTAAGAATTTTAGACTTTAGTGTTGTAACCAATAATCCCATCAGCAGAAAGACACAGAAAAATGAAATCTTGATTACAATCCTAACCCAAGCCAACTAGATATAAATTTTTTTAGTGCATATATTAGAATAGGTTAAAGATTGAATTTTTGAAGTTTAGTTTATACATACAAATAATGAGGCGATTGAGGCGAATCCCAATGTGTTGTAACGACCAAAGTAAGTGTCGCAAAGATAAGCTCCAACTAAAGTTGCAATATTGGTGGTGCCATTGAACACATTAAGAAGCGTTGTGGCAGAAATGCGCTTCATGTTGAAAATCGCAGTAAGATACACCTGCAGGTTTGATAAAGTGCCAATGGCTCCCAGCTTCTCAAAAGTCTCATTCCCTTTCAACATGGAAAAAAAGAATAGATAAATCCTTTAATTTAAGCAAAAATGAACGAAAAAAACAAACCTCTTTTTTTTTTTTTGGGGCTAATTATTTATCTCACCTATGATGAATGGCATGGCCTTGATTCCCCTGTAATTGATCTCCTCATGTTCTTCATCATTTGCAGCAAGAATTGGTATTTCATTTACTGTTCTAATGCACTCTTTCTCATTGTTCTCCATTTCTTCACACACTACACACACACTTGTCAGTTTTGCAAGGTATTGCAGATGTAATATAGAAACACATACACACACACACCCCAATGTGTATGTGTGCTTGGCTGCTAAAAGGGGTCCCAGCAGAAATGGGAATATGGAGACTGCCTTTTAGCAAAAACAAATAATAAGTCCTACATTTTTCTTTTCACCTACCAGTCAATTGTCTTTTTTTTTTCTTATTTATCATAATATTTTCTCAAATTTTCTGCATTTATACATGAATTAATTTTGGGATTAGCTGGATCACTCCATTAATTAAATTCAACAATATAGGGTGAAAATCAAACTAAGGTACTCGATAGTCGATTCGAAATTAATAGTTTAGAAGCTCGTTTGAGATCGGTTCGTTAACATAACAAACCAAATACGAATGCAGTTTTTCATTCGATAAAATATAAAGCCTAGCTCGAGCTCAAGCTCGATTATTAAAATCATAATATACTATATGTAAAAATATCAAGCTACTCAATCTCGATTCACGTTGGCCTCAACTAAAACTCTTTCAATCTCAATTCGATTAACAATCAAATCAAGTTCAAATATAATTTTTGAAGCACAATATATAAAAATTCAAACAAACTTGAATAATACTATTTTCGTCTCGATTCGATTCGTTTACGCCCCTAACGATACTAACTTTCTTTTTTGGTAAGTCATAAAAATGATCAATTTAGACATCTATCTTAATTTTGCATTTTAACATGTATTGAACATGTTTATGGAATGTACGATCAATTATTTATTTAAGAAATATTATTTTTGATTTTAAAAGTACTTTGCCAAATTTTAACAATTCAAAGTACTGATACCATATTTGTTTCACTTTGTTTTTAACTAGAAATATCTCATTTTCAGAAAATTAATACACAATTATATCACACATAACTAAGATGTGTGGGTCCCAAGTAAGTTCTATTAATATATATCATCTTTTTACATTTAAAACATTTGAACATGCCTAATTTTAACTTAAAACCAAGCACAAGCTCATCTTCCAGCACAATTTTTGCAGAATCATACAAAAAAATATACTCAAAGAGAATATTCTTATTTTTTAAAAACTATATACACACATATTTCAAATTTCAATTATTTATTCTCAAAAAAAAAAAATTCAATTATTAACCCAAACATATCTCCTATTTTCATAGAAATCCAATACAAAACTCAAAACTCATTAAAAATGTCGGATTCATCATGGAAACAAAACCATTAAATGTGAAATAGAAGATGAAAATACTAATTTACACTAAATTTACACAATGTCTGAATTTCTTAGGATGCAATAACGTTATATGAATTACTTTAAACCTTTAATCTTGAGGACAAAAATGTATTTTGATTTATTAAATTTTGATATATATATATATATATATATATATATAGTGTCCATGTGAATTTGGAATAATACAAAATATATTTTATGATGACGAAAATGACAAGACACTTAGTAGATTGGAATATAAGCCACCAACCCTAACTACACAAATAACTTAATTGGCAAATATACTTTACAGTTCATATAGTGATAGTGTTAGGCGTTAACGCCAACTACACATATAAATTAATTGATAAAAGGGAGAAATTTGCGTTGCTAGCCCCCACGTTTAGTTAAAAAAGAAAAAAAGAATAAACTCTAATACAATAACAATATGAATTAAATAGTAAGTATAATAAGTGAAAAAGAATTAAAATAAAAAAGATTGCGTACACAATTTTGCCACTTGAGCTATTCTTGACAAAATGCTAAATGATTAGAAAGTGATTGCTTACCACATAAATTTAGAAATATAATTTCTTTAATTAATAAATATTACATCACTATTAAAACTAGAAGTTTAAAATAAAGGGTAAATCTTGTTTTGGCCCACTATACTCTAATTGAATATCAATTTGCCCCTTGTACTTTCAATTATATTATCCTACCCTATTTGTACTCTCAATTTGTATCACTTTACCCCCTTATACTATTAAAATTCATTTTATCGTCCTATTTCTTTATTAAATGACCTAATTGTCCCTACTATTATTTTTGAAAATTAATTTTTTGACATTCAATTCATATAAGTTTAATTTTTTGAAAAAACATATTTGCTATTTATAGTTCCTATTAAATAACTATATTCTAGGTTATTTTATGTTAACTAACATATTCATACATATTATTTCGTCATGAATCGAAAAATTGGACATTATATTATAAATAATATTTTTAAAAATAAGTAAACTATTAGTATTAAGTTTCTCAATTAATGAATTATTAAATAATTTAAAGAAAGATACAGATAATTGTATAGCCATATTAATACAAATTATGTTAAATTTAAGAACATTCATTTTATTATTAAAAAATTAACCACCAAATGACTAATTTTTTTTCTATCTAACATAAATAGTTTTTCTTTCTAATGTAATTGAAAGTTACTAATAATACTTCACATATTTAACAAAAATGTATTTTTAAAATGGTTTGTGATGAATAAGATATTAAAAGAATAAATATATTAGTTGACAGAAAATACCATCTTATATAATAATTTAATAAGGACTATAATAAAGTTAAATAATTAGAAACTAAATAAAAATATAATAATATTTAATAAAATTAATTGTTAATTAATTAAGTTGTGAAAGTCAATTTAAAATATAAGTACATGTTTACTAATATTAAGTATTTTTAAAATGGTTTGTTATTTTACTAAAAATAATTGGTGATGATAAAATGGTTATTGTTTGAATATATGACTATAAAATAATATTTTAATAATATAAGGCGGTAAAGTGATACTAATTGAGAGTATAAGGGGGTAAAGTGATATAATTAAGAGTATAAAGAGATAAATGATATTCAAAAAGAGTAGGGGTAAAGCAAGATTTACCCTAAAATAAAATCATGTTTTGTGTATGAAAGAATTTAAGGTCCCAAATTTTCTCATAATAAAGTGTCATTACAAGTGCCAGTTACACTTGTACCAACTCGCAGCGGATAAAAGTATACACAGAGATAAAATTTGTCTACAAGTATAAAAATACTTGTAAACGTGCCAAACAGGAAAAATATATTCACTAGTTGAAGTATCGTTTCTTAACTCAATCGAATGACTCAACTAGTACGAAACCTATCAAAACTCCTTTGTATGAGTAGATCTATACTTTGTAAAACAACTCGTCCAAAAAGAAAGAATATTCGCTATTCTGAACTTCTATGAAAACAACAGATGGACGAAAAACAGAGAAACAAAGAATTTGATCTTCAGGTGTTGAACTGGTACTTCAGCAGCACTTCCTTCAACACTCTGAACAGTGCAGCGTTTTAGACTTTATTTCTCTCTTGCAGAATTCGATCTCTCTCAGATATGTGCTCTCTCAATTGTAATTCTGCGTGCTGAATTATGTGGAGAACGTCCTCTTTATATAGACAATCCTTTGAAGAGTTTGAGTCCCTATAAAATAAAGAAGAAAGAAACATAGTAGAAATAGGATTCCTAATCATATAAGGATCATTAGAACTCTTTTAAACACATCCCTAAAAAATCGATCTTTCATATCAATCTAAAACTCAAGAATCCAGTTTTAATACAATCCTTTTCTAAATCATCTTCCTTTATTTAATAAATCCTAATTCAAGATATAACCAAGAAATCAGCAAAACACTTAAATTGGAAATATTCAAAACATAAGAAAAAATATTAATGTCCGTAAAAACACGGAATTAACATTCTCCCCCTTTTTGCCTTTCTGGACAAAACATCAAACTCAAGCAAAGGATTTATAAAAATAAGTAAGTAACTCCCCCTTAGTTGAAAATCAGTGAAAACAAATGTTTCTCCCCCCTTAATCAAAAATTGCCCTGCTTCACAAAGTGTTCCTACCCAGGATAGAACACTTTCATGAACACCTCAAATCTTCATAGAATGGTTAGTATGTAAACACAATAATAGTGAATGAGAGCAAAAGTCAACAGACTCAAAATGCAGAAAACTAGCATTTAGGTAGTTCAACAAAAATTATGAAATGTTAGCACATCAAAAGATATTAGACTATCTCAGCATAAGTTCCAAGTAACAAAAGTGCCAAAAAAACTTTGAGTACAACATCAGGCATTAATCGAATTTATATAATTCGTCTTCAAAATCAAAGTTTAAGTCCATATCATCCCCAACTGCTTCCTTTTCTTTATCCGTTCCTGTATCAGCTCCATCCTTTGCGCCAAGCGAAACATCTCCCCCTCCACTGAAGCTCGGTTCAGTACTTGTACTGGCCCCATCTCCACCTTTTTGTCCAGAAGGTGAGAGAAAGCCAAGTAGACGAGCTTTGAAGTTCTCAAAAATCTTGAATGTGTTGTTTGACCAAAGTAATTTTCTTTGATCGGCAAAAGGCCAATTGTCCCTGCATAAAAGTCTCAGCAACAAAAGTAGCAGATGCAAAGTCAAAAGCAGGCATAGGAATGTTAGAAGTGTTGGGAGAAAAAGGTGGAACACTCGGTGGAACACCCGCAGACGCCACAGGAGGAATAGGTTCAGGATCATCTTCACCAGGAAAGCGAAGAGGCAGGTCCTTCATCCTGTCCCCTTGAACAACTTATGAGATATTGTAAACAGTTCCGGTTCAGGTGAGAAGGAGTCTCCACTCATCAAGTTCAGACCTTGAGAACTCAAAATTAGATAGATCAATGAAGGATACGGTAAAACATGTGACACAGAAGATTCAGCAAACCCCATTACCATATCAAACACCAATTGACCAAAATTCAAGGGGATCCCTATCCCAATCTTAAACAAAACCACAGCCTGTTCTTTTGCAACCGACGTGATGTGAGAAGTCGGGATCCAATTTTGTACCAAAATTTTATGGAGAACCGAGTAAAGGGACGTGAGTCTAGAAGCGGGAAGTTTCGAAGGATGAACATGCCAATTTTGAACTCGGTTCCCAGTTATTGTGCGAACAACCTCATTATAATCATCCACTAAGGCACCTTCTTCAAATTCAGGGGTGCCATAAAAAGTGTTAATGACTTGGGGAGAAAAGTCATAAACTTTGTTTCGAACAAACACCTTACCATACTTCGCGGATCTCCTGTTCTTGGCTATAGACTCTAAGTTAGCATAAAATTCCAAGACCACATTCCTAACAAATGGTAGTGCTATGGTCACAGTACTCAACAAATTGCATTTTTGAAACAACTGAACAATATTATTTTTCTCAAAAAGATCGTTCTCAATTCGCTTTTCACAGATAAACTTACGATCATCCATGGATTTAAAATGTTTGAAAGCACCTTCAGTGTAAAAGGAAAAAGAGTAGGCTTTACTTATCTCTAATTCCTCAGTCAAAGCAACAACGGATTCAGTGAATGTATCGGATGGAGGAGTTGCAGCAGCTTCAGAGTGCACAGCTGAATCAGGTGTTGTAACAGGAGTAGCAACACCTGGAGGAACACTTGATGCAACTTTTTCAATTTTTGTCTCAGGCACCAACTCAGGGTCAGTGTTATCATCTTTATCATCCTCCTTTCGGGCATCAAAGTCCTCATCACTAGAGTTATCTGACTCGGTCCGCTCTGAGTCAGAAGGTGTTGGAACTGGAGTAGCAACACTTTTACTAGCTCTCCGTGCTGTACTTGACCCTGTACTAGTCTTTAAAGATTCCAAGATTTCAGCCCCTTCATCTGTAGAGCCTTTGTCGGACACTTTTCCCTATTCTTGCGTACCAGACCCAAACTCAGATGTACCTTTCTTTTTGCGCGGAGTGATCGGAGCCGCTTTCTTGGCCGGAGGTTTCCTGACGGGAGTTTTCTTGGCCGAAGGCTTCGATACAGCGGGTTTCTTGACAGAACTTCTAGTTCTTGATCATCGGGCCATCACATACCTGGAGATATCCTCGTCGGAATCGGATTGCAAAGGAATATCAGGGAACAACGACGGTTCTCCCCCTTTCTTGGATGACCATTTAACATGTTTATTTTCTCTTTTCGGATTTCCTTGCGACGGTGACCCCATACTTGCAGTCGTAGCAAAACCCCTCGTTTTCGAAATTGGAGATTTTTGAGGGTTTAAGGGTGTTTTGTGAGTGGTCATATCAGGGAGATCATCAACATTGATGATATTTTCAGAGTCATCAGGTCGAAAGATACCAATCGGAGTTGGGGTTTCAGAACCTAGAATTATAGCAGTGTTTGAATCCAAAACATCATCAAGATTTTCGAGTGGGTTTTCTTGTGGAGTTTCTTGCGGGTTTTTTGTGGATGTGGGATTATTTTCTATCAAATTTGGAGATTCTTCGATTGGAACAGAGATAGTTGGAGATTTTGGGGTCTCTTCAATCGGAGTACTGCTCCGTTGCAGCAGAAACATGGGTTTCTAGGTTTTGAATCGAGGGTGCTGCAGGGGGTGTTGCAGCACCTGCATCAACTCCTGTAATCGAATGTGAAGGCGTAGATTGCACTGGTGGGATGATCGACGCCGATTCGCCGGTTGATTTGGCAGGAGTTGATGGAGTCATACCTGCAACAGGTTGAGAAGACGAAGATGATGACGGACTAGCGGTCGGACTGAACTTCCCAGAAATGCATGAAAAGATTCTCTTCATTGTGGATTAGTAGACAGTGAATTATGCAAAGAAGAGGAAAATGTTCACAGAAGAAATCGAAGAAGAAGCACAGTGAAAGAATGATCAGTAAAATAGGAGTAGAGAGAGAGAGAGAGAGAGAGAGAGAGAGTATTGATAAAGTGTGATAAGAAACAAGTCAATCACTTTAAGTACTCTACACATAAGTGGCAGTTTATAGGAGAGAGATATAGACCCAATTATAACCAATTTCCCAAAATAAACGGGAAGAAAATTAAAAGCCAGATTTTTCAAATTTGATTTTGAATGTCAAGTCTCCAAAATATATGAAATACTTAACCGCAAATATAGATAAGATAGTGCTGAAATAATTTTCAAATATATCCATGTATATCACAACCCATATAACACCACAAAACTTAAATCACCACAAGATTCACCAATTAAGAAGAGAAAAGTCAAGATCACATAATATCCAAGGGATTTCGAAATTCTGTTATTCATCAATTTCCACCAAAAAAATGCATGCCCTAATTATGTCTAGATATGAAGCAAAACAAAAATACAAAAACACAAAAGTGGGGGACTCATATTAGCTGACATTGTATCGAGTGTTGTAACACCTTGAGAGACACCTTTACGCCGATTCAATGAATAGTGATCCGCATACCCAACATATAGGATTTTTCGAGGTTTTCTTATGATTTTTCCAAGATTCATGCCAGATTTAGCCAGTGGGTAGCTTTTACACAAAAACCCAAAGGTAGCTTTTTATCACAAGATCATGCCGCTTAAAACACTTTTATAAGGTAAGAATTGGTCAAAAGGATTAGCTGCATTTAGTGGGGAGGTAGTTGTTTCCCTCAAAGGCCTCAAAACATGATCGATATGTTTTTTTAAACTCATCGCCTGGGTAAATAAATTAATGATTTTGTAGATTGGAAACATCCACTCACATCAGCTTATCAAGTGAACACTCTTGGGTACATTACCAGAACTTTGTCAAACTAATTTCGTCGTGCAGATGCAAAACTAACTAAATGCATGAATGCAAGAATAAATAGAAATAAAAAACAAATAGGAAAAGGTGTTGCAACAAGTGTTATTGTGTGGGATGCAACACTTACACGAACAATGTTAAATTGCACACAAACCAAGAGATTTCCATAGAGTGGAGAATCTCTCAAAATCTAAAGCTTTGGTGAAAATATCAGCTAACTGATTTTTAGTACCAATGTATTCTATGCGAATAATGTTTTTCTCAACCAAATCACGAATAAAGTGGTGTCTTATGTGTGTTTTGTGCGAGAGTGTTGTACCGGATTCTTTGAAATATCAATAGCACTTGAATTATCACAATAGATGGTTAAAATATCACTATGAAGACCATAATCCTTAATCATTTGATTCATCCAAAGCAATTGGGAACAACAACTCCCAACAGCAACATATTCAGATTCGGCAGTCGAAAGTGAAACACAATTTTATTTACGACTGTACCAAGACACCAAATTATTACCAAGGTAGAAACAACCACCTGTTATACTTTTTCTATCATCAACGTCTCCAGCCCAGTCAGAGTCACTAAAGCCAACTAGATTAGTGTTTGTATCTTTAGTGTACCAAATTCCTAGATTAGTGGTGCCTCCAATATATCGAATAATTCTTTTCAAGGCTTTCAAATGAGTGATCTTAGGATTGGCTTGATAACGAGCACACAAACACACACTATACATGATATCAGAACGGCTAGCAGTTAAATACAACATACTACCTATCATGCTTCTATATAAAGTGTTATCAACACTTTCAGCAACATCTTCTCTACTAAGTTTTTGACTCGAACCCATGGGAGTTTTCATATGGGATGCACTATCTAAGTTGAATTTCTTCACCAAATTTCGTGCATATTTGCTTTGAGAAATAAAAATCCCATCCTTCGATTGTTTGATTTGTAAGCCCAAAAAGTAGTTCAATTCACCAACCATACTCATTTTAAATGTAGATGACATACAATCAACAAATTCATTCAACAATTTTTGACTAGAAGCACCAAACACAATATCATCCACATATATTTGAGCAATCAAAATGCTATGATTAGTTCTTTGAATGAAAAGAGTCTTGTCCACTTCACCACGTTTAAAACCCATTTGAAGTAAATGCTCAGTTAATCTACCATACCAAGCTCTAGGGGCTTGTTTAAGACCATAAAGAACCTTTTTAAGCTTAAACACATGGTTTGGCTTAGAGGGATCTTCAAAACCTTTTGGTTGTTCAACATAAGCTTCTTCATTTAAAATTCCATTTAAAAAAGCACTTTTGACATCCATTTGGTGAAGTGTAAGACCGAGGTGACAAGCCATAGCAAGAAGAAGTCTAATGGACTCAATCCGGGCTACAGGAGCAAATGTTTCATCAAAGTCAACCCCCTCAACCTGTGTATACCCTTGAGCCACCAAACGAGCTTTATTACGCACAATGTTCCCAGATTCATCAGTTTTGTTTTTGAAAATCCATTTTGTACCAATCACATTCACATTATCAGGTCTAGGAACTAAATACCATACATCATTCTTAGCAAATTGATCAAGTTCATCTTGTATAACATTAATAAAAAATTCATCTTTCAAAGCCTCATTAACATTCTTAGGCTCAAAATTAGAGATAAAGCAGCAAGTTCTTACCAGAGTGCAGTTTGAAGACAAGTATGCATTTCTTACCATGTCACGGTTTACCTTCTCCTTTCTTCGTGTTCGTACACCTTCAGAAACTTCACCTATCACTTGAGTGGTTGGGTGATTTTTCTGAATTCCGCTTGGTATGTCTTTGGTACGACCAGTCACATGATCATCAAGTACTTGGTTTTGTTCATTCTCATGATCAGATTCAGTTTCTAAGTCTGTTTGTACATGTGTGTTTACAGGTGCTGCTGCCGGTGTCTCAACATCTGTTGGAACACTTGCAACAACATCTGTTGTAACACTTGGTTCAACTTCAGTTTCAGGGACTGACTCAGATGTATTATTTCTCTCAATTAGATCAGAGACACATCCTTCTTTAGTTTTTCCTGCAAGGTCAGCTAAATCATCGATGACAACATTTACAGTTTCCATAATAGTCCTTGTTCGAAGGTTAAAAATTCTATAAGCATGACTGTTAGTGGAATATCCTAGGAAGAGACTTTTATCACTTTTAGAATCAAATTTAGCAAGTTCATCTCTATCATTTAGCACATAACACACACATCCAAATACATGAAAATATTTAAGGTTAGGTTTCTTACCCAAGAGTATCTCATACGGAGTCATAGTACTTCCTACCCTTAAATACACACGATTCATAATATGACATGCAGTGTTTAAGGCCTCAGCCCAAAAATGTTTGGTCAAATTTTTCGAACTTAACATGACTCGTGTCATTTCTTGTAATGTTCGATTTTTCCTTTCCGCCACCCCATTTTGTTGTGGAGTTTTGGGTGCGGAGAACTCATAAGAAATACCTTTCCTATCACAAAAGGTTGAAAACAATGAATTTTCAAATTCTTTTCCATGATCAGTTCTTATTCTAGCAATAGTGACACTGTACAAATTGCACACCTTCTTATGCAAATTTCTGAAAGACTCAAAAACATCAGATTTTTCACGTAAGAAATGAACCCAAGTAAAATGAGAGAAGTCATCAACACACACAAAAGAATATTTCTTTACTCCAACACTTTCAACCTCAATAGGACCCATAAGATCCATATGAAGAAGTTCAAAATAGCGGGTAGTGTGAAAGTGTTGTGACACTTGGTGTGACACTCGAGTTTGTTTACCTTTTTGACAAGATCCACACACAGAGGTATTTTTAGTGTTCAGTTTTGGTAATCCTCTTACAGCTTCATACCTGACAAGTTTATCAATCATTTTAAAGTTCACATGTCCTAACTTTTGATGCCATAAATCCGTTTCATTCAATTTAACACTATGATAAGCAGTAATACCACCAAATTAGTAGCAATTATCAATGGATCTTAAACCTGCTAAGATGCAAATGTTACCTTTGTCAAATACTTCACAAGAATTCTTATCAAATTTAACATATAAGTCATCATCACAAAGTTGTCTAATACTAAGTAGGTTTGCAGAAAGCCCTTCAACGTGTAAAATATTTTTGAGCTTAGGAAGACCTTTTACATTCAGAGTACCTTTACCAACTATTTGTCCTCGTGCACCACCACCATATGTGACCTTACCTCTGTTGAATAACTCATAATCCGTTAGGTATTCTTTGGTCCCTGTCATGTGGCGAGAACATCCACTATCAAAGTACCAAGATCCTGCAATGTTAGACCTCAAGGATGTATATATAACATTACACGTCAACTCAGTTTTGCGGACCCAAATAGTTTTTCGTTTAGTCGAGGTGTTGCTAGAAGTGTGTGAGGACACTCGTGAAAACACTTGACCAGAAAATTTTTGACGTTTTAGATCAGATTTTAGCTTATAGCAGTATGGTTTAATATGGCCAGGTTTATAGCAGTAATGACAGACATAATGTCCTTTTATTTTCTGTGGCTTTTCATTAGAACAAGAGGGATCATCAATAGAAGAGTTTGAAGCCTCAGAGTTTTCAGATCCTTTTACAAAAGTAGGAGTTTTGTATCCCAAGCCAGCTTTCTCTGTATTTCCTAGAGCTAGGATTTCGTCAAATTTAGCTTTGCCAGAATTAAGTTTTTTCAATGTTTCAAGAGATTTTTCAAGTTCAGATTTTACCTTTTCTAATTTCTCATCTTTCCTGGTTAGTATGATTTCCAGTCGTGTCAGAGAATTCTTCTGCTCCTCGTTCTCTTTTGTAAGTTTTTCATTCACCTTTGTCAGACATCCGATGTGTTCAACACGTTTTGCCCAATCGTGGTATAGTTCTTGGTAAGCATTCATAATGTCCTGTTCTTCATTATCGGAGTCCTCAACAGCCTGGATATCTGTTTCAACTAGAGAGGCAGATGCTAAGCAAAACGTATTTGAAGGGTTAGAAAAAGTATACCTGTTAGGTGTTGGAATGTCTCGAGCAACACCTCGAGAGACACCCAATGGATTGATTTGTAGCGCCTTTTTCTCATTGATGATTGTCATGAGAGCAGTATTTTCATCATTCTGACTTGAGTTTTCTTCCTCTGACTCATCATCGCTCAAAGTAACACTCAAATTCATACCCTTTTTACGTAAAGTATTTGCACATTCATTGGCATAGTGCCCAAAACCAGTGCATGCTCTACATCTGACCTTATCAATATCGAATTGATTCCCAGTTTTATCTTGGTTTCTATCAGGCATATTTCTTTGAGGGTATTTAGGAGCATTAGGTTTAAAAGGTTTGTTGATTTTGGAAGGAAACTGAGTTTTGCTTTTGTTTTTCATAATCATACTGAATGTTTTAGCAAACATAGCCATAGATTCCTCACCTAATTCAGATTCCTCAACCTCTTTAGTTAATTGAGCTAATTCACTAGTTTCATTGGGTATTACCTGTAGAGCAATGCTTTTCCCTTTTGACCTCCTTTTGTCGACAAAATTGAGTTCCCAAGTTTTGAGGATTCCAGCTAACTCATCAAGTCGTAGTGTTGCAATGTTTGATAATTCTTCAACCGCAACAATCTTAATATCAAACCTTTCAGGTAGGGAACGCATCATCTTACTTACTAACCTTGAATTTGAGATCGGCTCACCCAAAGATTGAGATTCATTGGCGATG
The DNA here is from genome assembly GCA_016081115.2 of Rehmannia glutinosa. Classification (NCBI taxonomy): domain Eukaryota; kingdom Viridiplantae; phylum Streptophyta; class Magnoliopsida; order Lamiales; family Orobanchaceae; genus Rehmannia; species Rehmannia glutinosa. Next base: position 51,822,558 of record CM071930.1, read on the forward strand.
TCACAGAGTCGTCCATGTTAAGATGTGATATCTTCATCTTCCTCCATCTTCAAATTTTCAAACCTAACTGTCAGGTGTCGTAACTTGGAGAGACGAACACTTGCGTAACCTTCATAATGTTTTTTTGCAGAGCCTTCCATGCGTCCTGGGCTGCAGATAGTTGCAGATGATTTTAAACATGTTGAAATCCATCGCACAAAAATCGCATTGAGAGCTTTCGAATTGTAGTTCGCAAGTTGAATATCTTCATTGGACCAGCTTATTTCATCCTGATTTATGTAATCGCCATCGACATCTATGATTTTTGGAGGAGTCCATCCAACTAAAACAGCGCGCCAGGCTTTCTCATCAATTGATTTTATAAAAGCCCGCATCTTGATCTTCCAAATTGAGTAGTTAGATCCATCCAACATAGGTGGACGAAACATAGCTGAAACTTGACTATCCATTGCTTGCTCGAACTTAAGATCAACACTTAGTGAAGTCAAGTGTTGGCTCTAAATGCCAATTGAAAGAATTTAAGGTCCCAAACGTTCTCAGAATAAAGTGTTGTTACAAGTGCTAGTAACATTTGTACCAACTCGCAGCGGATAAAAGTAAACACAGAGATAAAATTTGTCTACAAGTATAAAAATACTTGTAAACGTGCCAACAGGGCGAAATATATTCACTAGTTGAAGTATCATTTACAGAACTCAATCGAATGACTCAACTAGTACGAAACCTATCAAAACTCCTTTGTATGAGTAGATCTATACTTTGTAAAACAACTCGTCCAAAAAGAAAGAATATTCGCTATTCTGAACTTCTATGAAAACAATAGATGGACGAAAAACAGAGAAACAAAGAATTCGATCTTCAGGTGTTGAACTGGTACTTCAGCAGCACTTCCTTCAACACTCTGAACAGTGCAACGTTTTAGACTTTAATTCTCTCTTGCGGAATTCAATCTCTCTCAGATATGTGCTCTCTCAATTGTAATTATGCATGCTGAATTATGTGGAGAACGTCCTCTTTATATAGGCAATCCTTTGAAGAGTTTGAGTCCCTATAAAATAAAGAAGAAAGAAACATAGTAGAAATAGGATTCCTAATCATATAAGGATTAGAATTCTTTTAAATACATCCTTAAAAAATCGATCTTTCATATCAATCTAAAACTCAAGAATCCAGTTTTAATACAATCCTTTTCTAAATCATCTTCCTTTATTTAATAAATCCTAATTCAAGATATAACCAAGAAAGGCAAAACACTTAAATTAGAAATATTCGAAAAATAAGGAAAAATATTAATGTCTGTAAAAACACGGAATTAATAGTGTAACAATTATTTAAAAAAATTTCCTTAACAACTCCCTATAAATTTAAAATGAGAATATTGATATTTCACAAGAGGGGAAAGTGACAGACAAAGAGTGGAATATAAAGGCACCTCATTGACTACGCATATAAATCAATTGGCAAAAAGCAAGAAACATGGCATCACGTCATAGTTCATTGAGTAACGTAATAGTGTTAGGCCGTAAGTAACTAAGAGTTTAAACGAATTGAGTCGAGCTGAACGTAGATTGTTAAAATTTGTTGGAAATTTTTATCGAATTTCAAAATTATATTTGAGCTTGGTTCGAGTCGAGCTTCAATGAATTTTAGTTGAGCCGAATACGAACCGAGCTCGAGTAACTTGCTATTTTTTATACATATTATCTTATTTTTTACTAATCGAGTAGAACTTGTTTCGAACTTTATATTTTATCGAACAAAAAAATTGTGCACAAGCTTGGTTCATTATGTTACTGAATTGAACTCAAACAAGTTTTTAAGGATCGTTTCCGATTTGAGTATCAAGTAGATTAATTCGATTCACACCTAGCCCTAACCCCCAACTATATAGATAAATTAATGGCAAAAACTTATATGAGATTGTCTCACGGGTCTAAATCCGTGAGACAGAGCCCCATATCCAAACCCATGTCCTATATCCAAACCCAGCTGAGTAGGCGGTGGCATTTTGGAAATTATTGGGAATTCATATATAAATCTCAAAAGAAGGAAAAAGGGAAATAATATACGGGGAAAAAATCTGAGAGAGAGAGAGAATTCAACTGCTTTCGTTTTCTGCGGCGACCCGTAGACCATGAAAGGGGTAATAATTATGATTTTGAAGATGGTGAGGAAAATAGGATAATGAGTACGTAACCATTTGAAGCTTGGGTCTCACAAATTTTAGATTCTCCATTGTTGAATTTAAGGATCTCAAGTTTCTACTGTTGCATATATGGAGAAATATTTGAAATATTGGGCTTGAACACTTGCAGGTTATTTCATTAAAAGAAACTAAGAAGAAGGGAACCAACCACTCCTTTTTTAGAAATGATTTGTAAAATAATTTCATATACCTGAATTCCACCAACAACTTGAGATTGTAAAAAAGACAAGAAGTTTCGTATTTTTAAAGACTTAGAGTTGATCTTGTTTGAATAATATATTACATGTTAAATTAAAATTACACATTTAAGTAAAAAATATTACATTTTCAAGGAAGAAGTATTATACATTGAACTGTAAAGTTACAGTTTTTTGGGTACGATGATATTAAAAAAGTATCACTTTTATTTTAAAAAATAGTATCACTTTTATTTAAAAAAAAGTATCATTTATACTCTGAAGAGTATATGTTTTAAAAGTAACAAAATGATGTTATTTATTTAAAAGTTATATACAACTTGATTAACAGTACCACTTTTTGTTTAAAAAGTACCACTTTTACTATAAAAAGTATATGTTTTTCAAAGTAACAAAACTGATATTATAGTTATCCTGAAAACTATTAATATTTATATAAAAGTATTAATATTTATATAAAAAGTATTGATTGTTTCTCGTAAAAGTATTAGTTTCCCTTGAAAAATATCAATAGTCCCCTTAAAAATATTTACGTTTTTTAAAAGTATTAGTTTTTTCCCTCTTGTATATAGCCAACATATGTCTATTTCTTCTTCTTCCTTTATGTTTCTGTTTCTTTTTTTGGGCCAAAATTTGCAGAAATCAAAAGATTAAATGCATGAAAGCGAAGAGTAACATATACAGATTTGGGGTTGAGTTTCCGGACATATAAAACTCATATAAGACGGTCTTACGGGTCATTTTCGGTCAAGCGGGTCACGCCTGACCCATGACCCAACTAAAATGGGCGGTGGTATTTTCGTAAATATTAGGCTATCAGGTTGGTATGATGATAATTAAAAAATATCAGTTTTTTCTCAAAAAATATCACTTTTACTTTGAAAAGTATACCTTTTGGCACTGACATTTTTTTTAATTTCTTAGGGGCAGTGGCATAGTATCTCCGGGGGCGGTGACATAGTATCACTCTAGACACGAAAAGTATCACTTGTTATTAAAAAAGTAGCATTTTTACTATGAAAAATATACGTTTTCAATGTAACAAAATTGATATTATTTACCTGTAAAGCGATATACTACTTGAATAATAATATCAATTTTATTAAAAAAGTATCAGTTTTACTTTAAAAAGTATATGTTTCAAAAGTAACAAAACTAATATTACTTATCTCATGAAAAGTATCAGTTTTTCCCTTGAGAAGTATTACTAGTTACTCCAAAAAATATTAATTTTTTCCGTAGTCCCCTCAATTTAATCCTTAACCTTAATCTCCCTTCGCCTCCCTCCTTCATTGGAATCCACTCCTAAAATAATACGAAAAAAGAAAAAACATCTTCAACATCAAGAACGGTTCTGTCATATAAACCCAAGATTGAAACATGAAGAAAACATTTCTTTTTCCTATGACAAATAATGATATTGCACAAAAACCATGGAATCCCTTGAAACATAGCATCTGTTTGTCTGATTCGATAAAAAGAGCGGCGCCGGAATTCCTAAGACCTAAACAATGTATACTCAATTTTGTGATTGGATCAACAACGTATCGATGAATAGAAGTTTTTACTCGGCTGGAAATTCCATCGACTTTTTTAAGGTTGAAACTATAATCATCACTCCGTCAGAAATTCCACCAAAAAGTCAGAAAATCATATTTGTTTTTTTTTTTTCCGGTTTTTCTACGAGAGGGCGAGAGGCAGCGAGAGAAGAGATTTTCCATTTTTTTTTGATTTTCCCATTTTTCGGGGTTGGATAATAATATATGGGTTTGGGTTGGATGGATCCGCTTAATCCAGTGAGACTTGTCTCTCACAAAGAGACCTACTCTAAATTAATTGCCCCAAAAGCGAGAAATTAGCTTTGATACTTAGCCCCTAATTTAGTGGTTTTTTTAAAAGAAAACCATATTACATTAATGATATGAATTATAAATTGTAATTGTAGTGAGTGAAAATTATTTTAATTTTATTTTTTTATTTTTTGTGTATAGGTATGAGTTTGTTTGTTTTTCTTTCTCTTGTAAAACATTTTTTTTTTCACTTTCAAAATCTGTATGTATATTTAAATATATATTTCCAGAAAAATAGTTCACGTCAGTTATAATTTTCATTGTTATATCTTTTTTTAATCAATCTTATAGTTTTATCCATAGTTCAAATATATTATTAACAATCAATATTTTTTTTCCGAAATACGATTTTTCAGGAGTGAAATATCAAACAATGACTCCCTTAATTTTATTGTACTTTATAACAGAGGAAGACAACTAGCTATTTGGAGGTGAGATTAATCGGGAATGAATATTGAGTGGATTAAATTGCTCCATAATAAGTAACGTAAAACCGAAAATATCACATTTAGTAAATATCAACAAGTTATACCTTAATTAGCTCGTGTTGGAACGAGATTTTCACGAGTTCCAACAATGTTTTCTTATTTTCGAAAATACTCATTTTAAGTATTTTGTCTTTCTTAGTTACTTACTTATAATAGGATTTATTAAATAACAAAAGTTTGTTTTAAAAGGATTGTTTTATAACTTGACTCTCAAGTATTATTTGGATATGGAAAGATCATCGATATAAAGAGAAACAGTCCCTCATAATTTATACACGAAGAATTACAATCTTGAGAGAAGAATACACGAGAGTTCAGAGAGTCGAGTTTTTCAAGAAGAAACAAAGATCAAAGTACTGCATAGATCAAAGTATTATCCGAAGTGTTGTTGCTATTCAGTATAACACCTCTGAATATTGAGAGTCTTTGTTTCATAATTTTTCATCCATTTTTTATTTTCATAGAGATCTGAATAGTTTACATTCATACTTTTTGGGCGAGTTGTTATACACTTCTAGATATACTCATAGATAGGAGTTTTAATATGTTTTGTACTAGTTGAGTAATTCAAGTTGAGATCTGTAATCGATACAATCAACTAGTGATTATTTTACTCGTTGGCACGCCTGCAAGTATATTTCTACTTGCAGATAAATTTTTATCTCTGTGTTCTTATTATCTGCTACGAGTTGGTATAGGTGTTACTGGTACTTATAGCAACACTTTATTCTGTGCATTTTATCCTTGAATACTGGGACCAATAAAACTTTCAGTTGGTATCAGAGCCAACTCTTGATTTCATTAAGTATTGATCCTGTGTTCAAGCAAGCGATGGATAATGAAGCATCTGCCATGTTTCGTCCTCCTATGCTTGATGGAACAAACTACTCTATTTGGGAGATAAAGATGCGTGCTTTCATTAAATTAATTGATAAGAAAGCATGGCGAGGATGGACTCCACCAAAGATCATATACGTTGATGCTGACTTCATATACCAAGACGAAATCAGTTGGTCAAATGATGATGTCCAACTGGCAAATCTGAATTCTAAAGCTCTCAATGCTATTTTTGGAGTAGTGGACTTTAATAAGTTCAAAATTATCTGCAACTATTCTGAAGCCAAAGTAGCTTGGGAGGCTTTACAAAAATATTGTGAAGGATCTGCGAGTGTTCGTCTCTCTAAGCTACGACACTTGATGGTTATGTTTGAAATCTGAAGATGGAAGAAGATTAATACATCACGACGTATCATGGAAAATTTTGCGATATTGCTAATGAGTCCCAATCTTTGGGTGAACCTATTTCAGATTCAAGATTAGTCAGTAAGATGATACGATCCCTGCCTGAAAGATTCGATGTGAAAATTGCTGCTGTTGAAGAATTGTTCAATATCATTTCATTACGACTTGATGAGCTAGCCGAGATTCTTAAAACATGGAACTCAATTTTGTCGCAAAAAGAAGGCCAAAAGGGAAAAGTATTGTAGGTCCCTGAGGATGAGGATGATGTGTAAGGTTTAGAAGGGGAGGATTGAATAAACCTTACCAATTTTTCGATTTAGTCCTTTTTCAAAATATTTTCTGAGTTAACTCAAATCAGTTAAGTCCTTGAGGGACAACTAGGTTAGCTTACACAGTAAAGTTACCCACTCAACAGACTCGACTGAGTTGTTGATAGTATAACTTAGCTGTTTTCAGCTAACACTTAGATTTTCAGTTGATTTGGTTTTATCAGCGGAAGACTTTTCACCCTTATGTTTTTAAACACGTTTTACAATACTTGTTTTACCAATAGTTATTATCAGCAGAGTTCAACAATTTTAACTTAGAAGCAAATATAAAATAAATGCAAGAAGTAAATATGCTGTAAAGTAAATAAAACACAAGCAATTTTATAGTGGTTCGAGGATGGGGTAATTCCTCTAATCCACTCTTCTCCAACTCCTGGAGGAATCCACTAAGTAACATGATCTTGGTTACAAATCGCCAACACGAGTCCGAGTCAGCTTTGAACACACAGCCTGCTGCTCTTGGGACTCAGCTTCTTCACAAAACTGCTGTGTAGCTACTTCAGCTCCTTCGAACTCTTGGATTTGTTCACACAGCCCTCCAACGAGTCTAAAGCTTCTGGTTCGAACTGGAACCTTACTAGTTCTCCTTAAACCTTGGAGAGTAGACCCCTTTGTTCTTTAAATAGGTTTTCCTCTTCAACTGATGAAGTAATCTTTCCTTCACTGAAGGTGTTGGATTGAGTTCCTTCGAAATTAGGCTTGAGGATTTCTTTGTAAAGCTTGAGAGAATTTGTTGGTTATTGCTTTCTTAAATGCTTGATAGTCTTATGAAATTCGCAACCTTCTCTCACTTACTTCCTCACCCTTTGATAGTGCATATATGAAATTATGTCCGTTGAAGAGATAGACAAAAATTTCAAATCACACTCGTAGGTTGTTGGGTTGTCTTGTCTTGCAGCATTGATGTGGATCGTACCATGAATTTAATGCTCCGCAGCCTTTCCTTAAAATCTATAGGTTTTCAAGTACATCTCATTGGTTCCTTGCATTTTGCACTCTTTCAGCAAAACAACTTTATTCTTGGAGCCTGACACATGCCTATTTCTAGCAAAACCTTGACTTGTGTAGACAAAATAGATCTCTTTAAGCTTTTTTCTAGTCTTGTTTGCTGCATATCACTTTCACATTCGATTCCAATCATTTTAGAATGACTTAGCTGTCAGTCAGCTGACTGAGACAACTTTTCTCGTTACATTTGACGAGTCTTCACTTTACTTCACACGGATGACACACAACGGGTCTCTCTTTGATCTTGATCAGTCTTGTAATCTTCAACTTAATCGACTCCAACTTAGCTTATACAACCCTATCTATTACATCTTTGAGTTACATAAAAATGGGATGCCGACTTTCTAATCTAAGTTTTACATGGTATCATTAAAATCTAAACATAAATTTTCCCAACAATTTCCCCCTTTTGATTATGCCAAAACTTAAATAAATACAACAAAGTAAATAATGCAGTAACAAAGTATGTATGTGTAGAATATGTTAATTTTATTTGAACATATCATTCCTGTACTTTACAAGCGCACTTTACAAAGCTTTTACAAAGTATAACCTATACACTGGTGGATAAGGACAATCAACATCAAAATGTCCTGGTTGCCTACAATTCCAACACAGGTTGTCAGCTCTCTGGAAGTCAGCTCTATCAGTCCTCTGATTATCAGCTCTCTGATACTCAGTTCTTTGATGTTCAACTCTCTTGGGAGTGTCTTCTTGAAGATTCACCCTTGTTCCTTTTATAGTTCTTATTGAAGAACTTGTTGAACCTTTTTACCATCAGTGCAGTCTCCTTTTGGTCTATTGTCTCATTGGACTCAGCTCTCTTAGCTTCACCAACCATTAGTGCAGCTGTCTTGGGTACAACTGTCTCCTCTTATTCTTTTCTTCTCAACTCAAACTCATATGCTTTAATGTTAGAGAGTAGCTCTTGGTTTGATGTCTTGGTGAGATCCATGGAATGTCTCAGGGCCATGACCTTCATTTCCCACTCAGCTGGGAGAGACCTTAGAATCTTCATACACATCTCTTTCTGTGTGTACTCCTTCCGTAGAGCTGAAAGCTCATTGGTGATTTTTGTGAATCTGGCATCCAACTGATCCAGACTTTCACCTGCAATCATTTTAAAATTTTTAAATTTTTGTACTGCAATAATTAATTTATTTTCTTTGATTTGATCAGATCCTTCACAAATCAAAGTGACTTTTTCCCAAATTTCTTTAGCTATTTTGCAAGATTTTTCACTTTATTAAACATAGCCTTATCAAGAGTTTTATAAAGAATATCCTTGGCAACATTATCAAGGTTGTATCTCTTTCAATCATCGTTGGCCCATTCACAACGAGGTTTTTCCACCATAGCAGGTCTGGGCTCTGCTGGTGCAACACCCCCTCCTTCAGCAGGAGCTGTCCTTCTCACAGTAGTGTTGATTTTTAAAATTTGAAGTGGCCCATCCCCTATCACTAGCCATATTTCATCATGCAGAGCTCATAGATGAGCATGCATATGAATTTTCCAATCATCAAACTCTTCCACAGGGTGTCAAAAAAAAAAAAAAAAAAAAACTCTTCCACAGTGAACATTGGAATGCGAGTTAGATTTGCTTCCATGATAATAACTTTGCTTTTGAAATAAAAGCTTTAAAAACTCAAGTGTTGGTTCTTTTGAAAAAGAATGAGATCTAGTTTAGTAACCAGTGTGGAAGTCTCAATGAACCAATCGCTCTGATACCACTTGTAGGTCACAATGGGTGATGTGTAAAGTTTAGAAGGGGGGTTGAATAAACCTAACCAACTTTTTGATTTAGTCCTTTTGTACAATATTTTCAGAGTTAACTCAAATCAGCTAAGTCCTTTAGGGACAACTAGGTTGGCTTACACAGCAAAGTTACCCACTCAACAGACTCTACTGAGCTGTTGATAGTATAACTTAGCTCTTTTTAGCTAACACTTAGATTTTAAGTTGATTTGGTTTTACAACACTTGTTTTAGCAATAGTTATTATCAGTAGAGTTCAACAATTTTAACTTAGCAACAAATATAAAATAAATGCAAGAAGGAAATATGTTGTAAAGTAAATAAGACACACACAATTTTATAGATGTTAGAGGATAGGGTAATTCCTCTAATCTACTCTTTTCCAACTACTGGAGGAATCCACTAAGTAACTTGATCTTGGTTACAAAGCGTCCAACGATCGAGTCAGCTTTGATCACACAACCCGCCGCTTCCTCAGATTCAGAACTTCTTTCGTAAAAACAACCTGTCTTGCTACTTCAGCTCTTTCAAACTCTTGGATTTGTTCACACAGCTCTCCAATGAGTCTAAAGTTTCTGGTTCAAACTGGAACCTTACTACTTCTCCTTCAACCTTGGAGAGTAGACCCCTTTGTTCTTTAAACAAGTTTTCCTCTTCAATTGATGAAGTAATATTTCCTTCACTGAAGGTGTTGGATTGAGTTCCTTCGAAATTAGGCTTGAGGATTTCTTTGTAAAGCTTGAGAAAATTTGTAGGTTATTGTTTGCTTGAATGCTTGATAATCTTATGAAATCCGTAACCTTCTCTCACTTGCTTCCTCGGTCTTTTATAGTGCACATTTGAAATTATGTCCGTTGAAGAGATATACACAAATTTCAAATCACACTCGTAGGGTGTTGGCTTGTCTTGTCTTGCAACATTGATGTGGATTGTACCATGAATTTAATGCTCTGCAGCCTTTCCTTAATCTCTGTAGGTTTTCAAGTACATCTCATTGGTTCCTTGCTTTTTGCACTCTTTCAGCAAAACAACTTTATTGCTGGCAGCCTGACACATGCATATTTCTAGCAAAACCTTGACTTGTGTAGACAACGGATCCCTTTAAGCTTTCTTCAAGTCTTGTCTGCTGCATACCCCTTTGACATTTGATTCCAATCTATTTGGAATAACTTAGCTGTCAGTCAGCTGACTGAGACAACTTTCCTGTCACTTGACTGAGTCTTCATTTTACTGCACACAGCTGACACACAGCTGGGTCTCCTCTTCGATCTTCGGTCGAGTCTTGTAATCTTCAACTTAGCTGACTCCAACTCATCTTATACAAACCTATCTATTACAAGTTGAGTTACATAGAAATGGGGTGCCAACTTCCTAATTTAAGTTTTACATGGTATCATCAAAATCTAAACATAAATTTTCCCAACAAGTATCACTTTACAGGTATTACCCGATGAAACTAACGAATTAACTCAGTTAACTAAGGAAGTTGAGGAATCTGAACTAGGTGAGGAGTCAATAGCTTTATTTGCTAAAACATTTAGTAAAATCATGAAAAACAAAAGCAAAAACCAGTTTTCTTCCAAAGCCAAATAGCTTTTTAAATACGATACTCCCACATATCCTCAAAGAAATATGCCTAATAGGAATCAAGAACAAAACATTGTATAAGATTACCAAGAGTTGTACCATGATTGGCACAAACGTGTCCAACAAATTGGATGTCTCATGAAGGAGAATGAAAAACTCACCAAGGAGAACGAGGAGCAGAAGAGTTCTTTAACTCTTCTGGAAGTACTGTTGACTAGAAAGGATGAAGAGCTAAAAAAGGTAAAGCCTGAACTTGATAAGTCCTTTGAAGCTTTGAAAAGGCTAAATACTGGCAAAGCTAAACTCGAAGAAATCCTTGCATTAAGAAGTGATAACAAGCCTAGTATAGGCTATAAAACACCTGTTTTTGTTAAAGGAACCAAAACTCGAGGCTTCTAATTCTTCGATAGAAAAACCACTTGTTCTAATCAAAAGCCACAAAAAGGAAAATGCACTATGTCTATCATTACTGCTATAAACCTGGCCATATTAGACTTTATTGTCGCAAGTTAAAATCTGAATTAAGGTATCAAAGGTCTTTTGGTGAGGTGTCTCCACAAGTGTCATCACACACTTCTAGCAACACCCCATATTTTAAAAAAATTATTTGTGTCCATAAATCTGAGATGACATGTAATGTTATATATACCTCCTTGAGATCTAACGTTGCAAATTCTTGGTACTTCGATAGCGGGTGTTCTTATCACATGACATGTACCATTGAATACCTAACGGACTATGAGTTGTTTGATGGAGGTAAAGTTACTTACGAGGTGGTGCTAGGACATATAGTTGAAAATGGTACTCTATATGTAAAAGATCTTTCGAAGCTCAGAAACGTTCTTACATGTTGAAGGGCTTTCGGCAAATCTTCTTAGTATAAGCCAACTATGCGAAGACGATTTGTATGTTAGATTTGATAAGAATTCGTGTGAAGTCTTTCATAACTCTAACATTTGTATCTTAACAGGTGTGATATTGATTGATAATTGTTACCAATTTGGTGGTATTCATGCATATCATAGTGTGGATTTAACCGAAACAAATTTGTGGCACCAAAAGTTAAGACATGTGAATTTCAGAATGATTGATAAATTGGTAAGATATGAAGCTGTAAGAGGCTTGCCTAAGATGAACACAAAAAATCCATGTGTGTGTGAATCTTGTCAAAAAGGTAAGAAAACTCGAGTGTCGCACCAAGTGTCACAACACTTTAATACTACCCGGTGCTTTGAACTTCTCCACATGAATCTTATGGGTTCTATTGAGGTTGAAAGTATCGGAGGCAAGAAATATTCTATTGTGTGTTAATGATTTTTCTCGTTATACTTGGGTGCATTTTTTACGTGAAAAATCCGATGCTTTTAAGTCTTTCAGAAACTTGCATAAAAAGGTATGTAATTTGTATAGTGTCACTGTTGCTAGGATTAGAACTGATCATGGTAAAGAATTTGAGAATGCATCTTTTTCATCATTCTGTGATAGGAAAGGTATTTCACATGAATTGTTCACACCCAAAACTTCACAACAAAATAGGGTGGCGAAATGGAAGAATCAAACATTGCAAGAAATGGCACGAGTAATATTAAGTTCAAAAAATCTGACAAAACGCTTTTGGGCTGAGGCCCTGAACACTGCATGCCACTTCACTAATCGTGTGTATTTAAGGATACGAAGTACTATGACACCGTATGAGATTCTTTATAAAAATCCTAACATTAAGTATTTTCATGTGTTTGGATGTGTGTGCTATGTGTTGAATGATAGAGATGAACTTGCTAAGTTTGATTCCAAGAGTGATAAAGTCTCATTCTAGGGTATTCCATTAATAGTCATGCTTATAGAGTGTTTAATCTTTGAACAAGGATTATTGTGGAAACTGTGAATGTTGTTTTCGATGTTTTGGCTGACCTTGCAGGAAAGACTGAAGAAGACTTTGTCTCTGATCCGATTGAGACAATTGGAGCATCTGAGTCAGTCCCTGAAACTGAAGTTGAACCAAGTATTACAACGAATGATGTTACACGTGTCCCAATAGATGTTGAAACACCTGCAACATCACCTGTAAACACACCTGTGCTAACTGACTCAGAAACTGAATCTGAACAAGAGAGTGAACAAAACCAAGTATTTGATTATCATGTGACTAATATTACCAAAGACATACCTAGCAGAATTCAGAAGAATCACCCAACAACTCAAGTGATAGGTGATGCGGCTGAAGGTGTACGAACACGGAGGAAAGAGAAGGTAAACTATTGTCATTTGGTAACGAAATATGCAGTATGTTATATTCAATAATGTCTTGTTTTTAAAAAGCAGTTCAATAAAATAACTAAATATGCATTATTTGATATCTAATTATGCAGTAGAAGAACCCTAACTATACTGTAAAATAAAAATATTCGGAAAGAAAACAGCTTCCTTAAATTCCGCCACAAAATCCGGCAGTTTCAATCTGAGCCCATAAAACATTAAAGTATTATCATTCTTATTTTCCTCTTTTGGAACCACTAATTTGAATTACAAAATTACAACCTTACCCTTAAAATCAGCAAAAATTAGGAAGTAATTAAAAAAAACTGAATTACTCACATCCCTTCATTTTTTAAGATCAATGGGTAAGATGAATCCACACTGTCTCACCTAGGGAGAGTGGTCTCATTTGAACCAAATCCTATATATATATATATATATATATATTGTGGTCACTTCCACACTATCACACCACCATCTGCCCAACTTTCCAATTAACATAACTATTAAATATGTGAAAGAGAAGGTCTCTTGTAGGACCGTTTTACGGTACCTCCGCAAGACGGATCCTACAATCCGGATCCGGATCCATACCCACCTGTTATTTTATTTTTAAAAAAAAACCACTTCAACGTGATCCCCAAGAATCAAACCTGCGTTCATACAGACGCAAGGTGGTATTCTACCACTAGACCACTAATGCTTGTTATGCAATTTTAGTATAACCACGTATATAACAACATTAATAAATACGCCTAGTAAATTATAAAAAATAAAAACGCCTTTAAATGCAGAAGCTAAGAATCGAACCCAGGTCTGTACCATAGCAATGTACTATTCTAATGCTAGACCACTAGTGCTTATTGTGTAGTTTCAATACAGCCATGAATATAACGCCATTCATAAATTATTACAAATTCCCAAAGCTCGTCATATTTATTTTTCTTCTTCAATGTAGTAGACTCTTAATCTTTGAATGTATTAAAAAATATGATACTTTATCTCAATAAATGGATACTTTTGCTTATAAAAGTGTTACTTTAACTACATCATATTTATTTTTTTATTTTTCCTCCTTCTTTTGTTCCTATTTTGTAACTGTATTAAAAAATCTGATACTTTATCTCAAAAAATGGATACTTTAACTTATAAGTGTTACTTTAACTATCATATTTATTTTTTATTTTTTTCTTCTTTCCTTCATTATTAATTTGTGACTATATTAAAAAACATGATACTTTATCTCAAAAAATAGATACTTTAACGTATAAAAGTGTTACTTTAACTCTTATCAAATATATTTTTCCTTCTTAGATGTACTAAATTCCTAATATGTGACTGTCTTAAAGAACATGATACTTTATCTCAAAAAACTGATACTTTTACTCATAAAAATGTCACTTTAACTCTGTCATATTAATTTTTCGTTTTACAATGTAACAAATTCCTAATTTGTGACGTGTTAAATAATATGATACTTTATCTCAAAAAATAGATACTTTTACTCATAAAATCGTTACTTTAACTTTGTCATATCTATTTTTCATTATTCACTATACTAAATTCCTAATTCGTGACTGTTAAAAAACATGATACATTATCTTAAAAAATAGATACTTTACTCACAAATTATTACTTTAACTATGTCATATTTACTTTTCTTTCGTCACTGTACCGAATTTCTACTTTGTGATTGTATTAAAAAAACATGATACTTTATCTTAAAAAACAGATACTTTTACTCATAAAAGTGTTACTTTTAACTATGTCATATTTATTTTTTATGGGATTTGGAAAGACAACTAATAACACGGAGCAAGCTTCAATTATCTAAAACAAGATGTCAATTTAGTATATGATTGATGTATACTATGAACTATCCTCCTTAGATCAAAGAAATCTCAATAAATAAAATCATCCATTCTTAGTCAAAATTTCGAATACAGTAACAATAAACTTTCATTCTCTTGTACATCAACATTAAGGCATCATTCAATTTGAACACAATACGAGATTAATAAAACCCAATAAAAAGTCTTATACCATAATAATCATAATACCACTATCTACTTCCACAGAAAGAAAATGTTACCAGCTTCTGAACGAAAACAAAGCATGCATAATGAAAAAGGGAAAAATAATTGCTAATAATGTCTAGAAACGAGCTTAGTGCGGCGCCAGTGGCAGCGCTTGGCGTTATAGCAGATGGCGTTATCGGTGCGCATTTGGATACGGTACGAGATAGGCCTATGCTGCCTCTGCTTCTTCGCCAACTTCTTCTAAATCATGAAAGACTTGTGCGACGGCATGGTTGAATTCTTGTGGCGGCGAGAGCTCTCCTCCTCTAGGGTTTGCTGCGGCAGTGGAATGGTGTAGTTTGAAGAAGTGAGAGACATAAGAAAGACGAAAAAAGAAATAAAGAGAGAGAAAAGAAAACCCTAAATAAATAAATAAATAAATGGGTAGGGTTTGGCGGGTCGGGTCATCAGGATCCGTCTTACGAAAAACTATCCTAAGACGGTTCTATATGAGTTTTTGCCTATGTGAAAATAGATTTTTTAGAAACACCTCCAAATATATTTTTACATTATCATATACTTTCGTGCAAGAAAATCATCATAAAGAATATTCAACCGCATATCATTTCATTTTTAAATTTATATATATATTCCCAATATTTGAATTTCAACCAAATAATTTTCATACAAAAACCTATACAATCCAAAAATCTTTTTGGAAATAGTAAAAGTTGAAAATTTCAATAAAAACACTACCATACGAGCACCTATGTTTTTTAATTAATTTATAGTAGTAATCTTTTGAATTAATAACCTATGGTGGAAAAAAATGGGTAATTTGTTTAAATATTATAAAAATGAAATGGATTCGTCAAAATATGGTAAAATTGGAGAGGATTGTGATTTTGTTCGTTGGCGCACGTACAACGTGCGCCAGGAGTTTTTTTTCAATTTTTTAATAGGCTGGCGCACATTGTATGTGCGCCAACACTATTTACGGGTGGGGGTAGGGGTGGGGGGAATGGGGTGGGATGGGGGTGGGGTGGGAATTTAATGGGTGGCGCACAAAAGAGGTGCGCCACCCATTTAATTTGGCTGAAGTGGGGTTGGGGGGTGGGGGTTGGGGGTGGGGGGGGGGGTGGTTATTTAAATTATTTTATATAATAATAAATTAATAGTTAACTTATCCAATGAAATTAATTCATATGTAACTTTTTCGTTTTTATCTGTTTTTAACGTGCAATATATCAAATTAATTATTTTTTTACGATCTTCAATTTGACATCCATATTGCATATTTTTGCAAAAAAAAAAATACATAGTTATAAGTTGGTGTCTATTTGAGAAGGCTATGTTTGCACGATACACGTATAGTACTTAGAATTCGACAATACGGTGAAGTTTATCCTCACCCAAATTAGGTAAAATTTATGATTGTGTATTTAGGGTTAAAATTAGCGGTATTGTCGAATTCTAAATACTATACGTGTATCGTGCAAAAATAACCTTCTCAAATAGAGACCAATTTATAATTATGTATTTTTTTCTTGCAAAAATATGCAATATGGATGTCAAATTGAAGATCGTAAAAAAATAATTAATTTGATATATTGCACGTTAAAAACATATAAAAAACGAAAAAGTTACATATAAATTAATTTCATGGGATAAGTTAACTATTAATTTATTATTATATAAAATAATTTAAATAACCACCCCCACCCCAACCCCCACCCCCAACCCCACTTCAGCCAAATTAAATGGGTGGCGCTCCTCTTTTGTGCGCCACCTATTAAATTCCCACCCCACCCCCATCCCACCCCATTCCCCCCCACCCCCCATCCGTAAATAGTGTTGGCGCACATACAATGTGCGCCAGCCTATTAAAAAATTGAAAAAACATTCTGGCGCACACGTATGTGCGCCAACGAACAAAATCACAATTCTCTCCAATTTTATCATATTTTGACGAATCCATTTCATTTTTACAATATTTAAACAAATTACCCAAAAAAAAATGATAGTAATAATTCAAGTACCACGTGTGAAACTGTAGCATAAACATTCTAGCAGGGGATGATTTTCGAGATATCGTCCCCTATATCAAAAATTGAAAAATAAAAAAAATTAATCAAATTCAGGTTTATAAAAATCTTCTCGAGCAAGATCTTGAACATTGAGTACTAACTTATTCTAAATCTGATGCATTGTCACTCGAAACATAAATTCCAATTGGAAAATACAAAATAAATTTGTTGGGAAAACAGGAAGGTGTATATTGAAATGATTAATGAAATGGCTAGGTAAAATCTAGTAGAGTAACGTATAATCTGAAAAGTTGAGACAAGAGCTAGATTCCTACTCTTTAAGGCAAATTTTTCATTGTCGCGATACTTACGAAAAATGGCAATCGCCTCCTTAGGTATGACTCATTTGTTATGAGAGTTGCACTATAAATCACAATAAATTTCAGCACTTAGTGTTTTTGAACTCACTAGGGGACTTTATGCAAAAAAGTAATGTAAAATGGATGAGAAAAATGAATTTGATGGATCCCTTAATATAAAATTTCAAGAGTCTTTTTAGACTGGATGCAACTCTTGGTCCGAATTGGTCTAGATTGTCTGATCGCATCCTTTAATTAAAATTTGTGATCTAATGGTCCATATGACTACCCTTGGTTCACAACCCTTTTATCATACACCTCTACTACTTGGATGGTTGTGAATATTCACTAATGCCCAGTCAGCACCATTTGGACGAATCTGTCATGCCACTGCTATACAAGAGTTGTCCTGACACATCACCGAGCCATTGCCAAGCTACTGAATTAAACTCTAGTTCAATTTCCTCAAAAATATAAAGCTACTATAGTCCTGGTGATAATGATAAAAATACTCACATGAAACATTATATAGTTACAATTTTGACTAAATTGACTAGTTTTTCAAGCCTGAACCCTAATTCCCTATTTCTTTTCAACGTTTCAATTCTTTTCGAACTTAGCCAAAATTCTTAAATAATTTTATTAATTGTAATCTCATAATTTTATGTAGGAATTGTGTATCAAGGGGATTAAGATAACCATATTAGTTACTACGAAGATTACGAGAAATCAATTGAGGTGGGGATTATTTTAATTCTTATATTTGCCTTTGTTAGCAAATATCAACCAATATCTAAATCACACATTTGCACATAAAGTGTGGATCGAGTATCTCTATTTGCAGCGGAATTGTCGATCCACATAGCCAGGATTGAGCCCGTCTACAAGCCTCCTTTTGATCCATGATTAAACCATCTACAAGCCTTCTCTTGATTGAACCATGAACAACGAATGAATCCTGTAGATTGGTTGAACCATGAACAAGATTACGAACCGCCTTTACTTGGATATGCACACCTTAAACCCTTGGAGAACTTTGGTGATGCTAGCTCCAAGAAGACAATTTTAGGAGAGATTATTATTCTATTTGTAAGACGATATTTTAAATTGAACTGATATTGTAGAGAGGTATATCAATATATATTTCAATCACATATCTCAGTTAGAGTCCTAATGGGAGAGGTTTCTAGATAAACCTCATCTAAATAGGACTCCTTATTATCTCAAATATAGATACAATCTAATTGCACCCAATATCTCCCACTCATACATATTTGACTCGACTCATTCAAATCACATCCTCATAGTTCTCATCTCACGTCTCTTCTTTCATACATGGAATAAGGGTTGCGACCAAGAGAGAAAGTAAAAGTGAGGAGAGTTATATTAACACACCACCAAACTAACATAACCTTACAGCTCAATAACTCACTATGTACCCCAAACCAAGTGGTAGCATCCAGTCAAGCATCTCTAGATCCCTCAATGAAATAAATAGAGCATGCTCGACTCACTCAAATATATTTCTATATTCATGACTTGTCAAACACATTTCGACATAGTCGCTCGGGCTATGAATCATAGAACATAAGTGCGTTATCAACTTAATTTTTCCTTTGGCCCCACATGACAATTAGCTTGGTCTTGATAGCTTTCCTAGATATGCTCCGATGGATCGAATCACATATGGCTATTAGATACATGCTAAAGTAGCGTCATCAAGCTTACACCTCATGACATGGTCCAAAGTCCAAAAGGGTAAAAAAAATAATAGATCAAATGTGTGAGCTATGTGTGAGCCTATATTATTTTTTTAACTCCATCTTATACACAAAGTAAAAGGAGAAAATGGCGATGTTTCGAACATCGAGTACCTGTAATGACAGAGCTTAGCTTTAAAAAAAGTGTAAATAAAATTGAATGCCATTAATTAACAAAAGTACCACAACTTTTAACACCAAAGTACCACCATTCACTACAACATAAATGACATTAGGTAACACACATTTTGTAGCACTTTTTACATAAGGTACATATGTAACACATGTTTGTAACACTTTTTACATTATAATATTTATGTAACACTTTTGTATCACTTTATCAATATGTAACGCTTATATGTAACACTTTTAAATAAGTAACACTTTTTAAGTATCATTTTTTTTTTGTTATTTCTTTTGTAACGCAAATAGGTATCACTTAATTTAAGAAGCACTCTTGGCAACACTATATTTTATTAATTGTAACACTTTTTAGGCTATATTTTAGTAACACAAAATTATATAACTATCATTAAATCATGTCAATGATTTATTTAATTAATTGATGTCACAAAATAGGTGAAGACAAAAAAAAATACCAAACCTAAAATTGTAGACATCATGTACTCTGTTTTTTTTACTGAATTTTTATTTTCTTTTTATAAAGTATTTTAGTTTTACTTTTTGTATTTTTTATTTTTTTACGGATGTATTTAATATCGTCGTAATACCGAAGGAAAATGCGCATGTATGTATTTTATTAATATTATTTATTTTATTTTTAATTTTTACTAATGGAGACCAATTTCATTGTTAACCTTTTTTTATTTGGTGCAAATGGTGCTCCAGTGATGTAAGATTTGCCTAAATTTCTATCAATTTTAGGGTTGATATGGAAAATAGTTAAATACATTTCAAATTTGCATAAAGATGATATTATATTCATATTAATGTTCTGTGCCATATGATTAAACTGAAGAAAGTAATTTCATGTTTTTTGTCATGCATCAACCACGGCGGTGGCCACGGCGGCGAAAACAGTGTCAGCTCGGCAGGAGGGAATGGCGATGACCACTCGTGGGAAATCGTCCGCTATAAGGAAAATGGTACAATCGCTTTTCCACGTATTTCTATAGGTTTGCTAGATTGTGATCCAAGTGTAGTAATTTTCTTGTTATATTGGATACATAAATACTGACAAAAAAAAATTATATAGGAAATTAGGAATGAGGAACTGGAAATTTTAAATCACTAACAATATTTAGCATATGGTTCTAGATTTACATCATGATATCTAATATGATAAACTAATCAATCTACCTTAGAAGGAATAGACTGGCACGGATTGGTGCAAACTTTAGTTGTGAACTATTGGAGCTAGTTCATTTTTGGAGATTGTTTGATCATCCACTGCTTCGGAATCAAACGTTTTTCCTATTATTTGCTTTGGTTTTGTATTTGTTATTATAATGATGATCTCGTAATTGTTCTCCTTAATTTTAGGAATTGGGTATGTAGATACAAGGAATATATTTTGTACATGAATGAGGAACTGAAACTCTTTAACTTTTATCACTAACAATTTTTCACACATGGTTATGGATCAATCTACACAAATCATGAAAACTATCTAATATGATTGACTAATCTACCTTAGAAGGAAAAGACTGACAATGGATTCAAACTTGATTTATAAGTCTCTTCAGTTGTTCATATTACTTCAACATGAACTAGAAGAGCTAGTCCGTCTTTTGTCATTGTTTGATCATCCTCTGCTTCAGAATCACTTCCACAACTGTAGCACTTTTCACTTATATACTCATCCTGAAAACTCTCCTGATGTCCTCGAAGTGCTTTTGTCTTTCTCAGTTGGTCGAGTTCTGCTGCCACTTCTTTCATAGTTGGTCTTTTTAGCGCACTTACTTTTAGACATCGCTTGGCGAGTTTGGCAACTGCAATAACTTCCTCTTTGTGAACTTCATGTGCGGCCACGTTTTCAAATTTTTCAAACAAATTATGCTCCTTCACTGCTGATCGAAAACGGAGTGCCAGCCCTTTATCATCTTTGTTAGAATATGTTGGGTATCTATCTGTTGGGTATCTATCTGCCTCAAAATATATCGATACACGGAGTACCAAATAGCCAAATGTTACATACTCAATCAAATACCCTATTAATACAAATATTACTCTAAACCTTTTGCAGAAAGTAAAATACAAAAAAGGAGGGAACTGAAGATAAACAGAGTATAAAACAAAATATAGCGGGATAAAACCCCAAGCTCCGAATATTGAAAATTATTCGGCTCAGGACCAGTTTTTCCCAAACCACAAAGCTGTCACCAGAGATTCAACCAGAGAACCAAGAAACGGAACCCAAGCAGCCAAGCCAACAAAAGCCCTCAAGAACCCAAAGTGTTTGAACCCTCGAAACCGGAACAAACCCTAGAAAACCCCTTGAACCACCCAACCCTAATATCACTCAGAAATAGGGAAATCGTCCACAGAGGAAGTGAACAAGTTAGATTACACTCAGATCTAACACTATCACCTCAGAATCACACAGAAATCCAACAAGGTGGTGAGATTTCTAGAGAGAGAGAGTTATCGGAGAAACTCAGAGAAGAATCGAGAGAGAAGAGAGAGAAAATCACATAGAGTTATGAATTAGGGTTCGGGGTTGGGGACTTTAAATAGGGTTAATGAACGAACAGATCACACGGCAGAATGGACGGACGGGATGAGAAGCAAAGGATCCGCGGACCAAGCTCGCGGATCCCGCGATCAAAACCGCGACCGGGCTCACAAGCGGGTTAAACCCAATGGGCTTGTTGCATATTGGGTGCTGACTTGGGCCAATGATTGTTAATTAATGGGTCATACGAATGGGCCAATCAATACAACAATCTCCACCTTTGGCTCATTATGAATCATTAGACAAACTTAGGGAAAATAACTGGTCATCATCATTGCCGATTGCCTTCCCAAAGACTTAAGCTAAGAAGGACTTAAGTTCTGATAGCACTAAAGCTAATCGCAACTAAGAAAGGATCTCAACAAGCACACACAAGTCAAGTTCCCCATTGAACTAATATAAGCACACAACAAACATTAACTCAACAGTTTTGGATTCAATGAAAACACATAGTAATCTGTCAAACCCAACATAAGGGCAACTAACCGGGTAATCAATCACCGGTGTCAAAATTTAGAATTTTCAAACAGGTTTTAAACTTTGATAAGGGTAGACACTTAGTACCCATATCAGCAGGGTTGTATTCAGATGCCACTTTTTCAAGACAGACAAGCCCTTTAGAAACAATATCCCTTATAAAATGAAATCTAACATCAATATGTTTTGTTCTCATGAAAAATCGGATTCTTACAAAGTCAATATGAGTTGGGAGTCAGAAAATACAACAACATTTTGTTTTAGAAAACCAATTTCAGAAACAAGACCTTTAAGCCACAAAGCTTCTTTTAAAGCCTCAGTAACAGCAACATATTCTGACTCTGTTGTAGAAAGGGCCACAATATGTTGCAGTTGGGATTTCCAACTTATACAAGAGCCACAAAGTGTAAAAACATAAGAAGTTGTTGATTTTCTGTTATCTTTATCATTTGCATAGTTGGAATCCACATATCCTTTTAACACAACACCATTTTCACACTTAGAAAATTTAAGGCAATAATCAGTTGAATGTCTAAGATATCTTAATAACCACTTCAAAGCATTCCAATGCACCAAACCAGGATTAGACATAAATCTACTAAGGCAAGAAACAACATAGGCAATGTCAGGTCTAGTACTGACCATTAAGTACATAACAGATCCAATGGCATTAGCATAGGGAATGTTTTGCATAGAAGAGATTTCAAGATCAGTTTTAGGGGACTGATCCCTACTTAACACAAAGTGAGCAGCAAGTGGGACATTCACAGATTTTGCATTACTCATAGAGAATTTTTGTAAAATTTTCTCAACATATGAAGATTAATGAAGATAGAGCACAGAGTTATTTCTATCCCTATCAATATTCCTTCCAAGTATTTCTTAGCATCACCTAAGAATTTCATGTCAAATTTAGCACTTAAGCAGTTTTTAACATGATCAATAGCCTTAATGCATGGTCCAGTCAAAAGCATATCATCCACATAGATCATCAAGAAAACAGGAGAAATAGCATCAAGTTTGAAATACAGGCAATGGTCAAATTTGCTTCTACAGAATTTCAAATCAAGCATGCACTGGTCAAATTTTTTATTCCACTGTCTAGGTGATTGCTTTAAACCATACAATGACTTTTTCAGCAAACATACATGGTTAGGTTTGGATTTGTCTTCAAAACCCTCAGGTTGTTTCATAAAAATTTGCTCTTCCAAATCACCATGTAAAAAAAGCAGTTTTAACATCAAGTTGCTTTAGTTCCCGGTCAAACCGAGCCACTAAAGCTAGCATAATTCTCACGATTACAAACTTCACAACAGTGCAAAAATCTCGGTGTAATCAATGCCTTCTTTCTGAGTAAATCCTTTTGCAACTAATCTAGCTTTGTATCTAACACCTTCATTTTCTTGTTTGATTTTAAACAACCATTTACAATCAACAATGGAACAATTAACAGGTTTTGGGACAAGTTCCCAGGTGTTATTCACATACAAAGAAGTCATTTCATCTTGCATAGCACTCAGCCATTTCACAGAATTCACAGCATCAAGATAGGTTTTAGGCTCAGAATTTTCAATTGATTCAAACACAGAGAACACATAAGAAGTTAAGTGGAAATCAGCAAACTTATTAGGGATTCTAATGTTCCTTCTTGTTCTATCTCTGGTTAACACACAATCATTCAAGTTATCATTATCAGCATGCTCATGATTCAATTTAGTATCAACAAGTGGAAATTCATCATGCTCATTATTATTCAATTCAGCATTATCATTCTCAATATCACTGTGCACATCATTAGCATTCACAGGATCATGCTCAGCATCAATCATATCAGAGTTATCATTCACAGAGATAGAAGGCACATTAGAAAGCTCCACCTTATTAGGAGTAGTGGGGTTTTGAGTTTCAGAAACAGTTTTAGAAACATCAAGGCAGGGAAACTCATTTTCATTAAAAACCACATCCCCGCTTAATCAAGACTTTAAAACCATTTTGATTTAGACCACAACTGCACTTTAACCCCATCAGGGTATCCCAAAAAAAACACATTTTAAAGATCTTGGATCAAGTTTGTCAACCTTTTGGTGGACAAAGGCTGAACAACCAAAAATTTTTAAATTTGAAAAGTCCACAGGTTTACCAGACCAAACTTGTTCAGGGTATTTCCCTTTCAAAGGTACAGATGGTGATCTATTAATCACATAGGCAGCTGTATGGACAGCTTTTCTCCCGAACTTTTTGGAAAGTCCAGATGTACTTAACATACTTCTCACCCTTTCCAAAAGAGTTCTATTCATCCTCTCAGCAACACCATTTTGCATGAGTCACAGAAGGGAACACAAGTAAGTTTATCATTTCCAAAACATCCTTCTTTATGCAACAATTCAAGACCTTTAGAACTTATATGACCAAACCTTTTATGCCGAGTTGGTTTTATCAATCACGGAGTTACATTGGTCATAGAGTTCACATTGTTCACAGAATTTAGCATGCAAGAGACAGACTCAACATTACAAACATACAGGTTCCTTTTCTTTTCAGCCTTTAGCAATAATAAGGGAACCTTTCATGATTTTCATCAAACCCTTACCCCATCTTCCTCATAACCATCATGCTCAAGCATAGCACAGGATATCAAGTTGTTAGACAGATCAGGAACATGCCTTACATCATTTAGAGTCAGAACAAAACCAAAATCAAGTTTCAAGCACACAGTACCAACACCAATCACTTGACATTTCTTATCATTTGCCATAGAAACAGATCCATTTTGCACAGAAGCATATGAGGCAAATAAGTGTTTAAAAGGTGTCATGTGAAATGTGCAAGCAGAGTCAATAAGCCAATCATTTTCACTGAAAGAATTTGAAGGCACAACATTCACAGAATCATACACTTCATGCACCATAAACACATCACCCATGTGATCATTACCAGTTGTCAAGTTCACAGAATCATTGGTTTGGTTCTTGTTATTCTGATTATTATTTTGATTATTGTTCTGGTTATTCCTAGGTTTAGAACATTCTTTTATGTAATGGCCATGTTCACCACAGTTATAACACTTTCTATTGTTTTTAGGTCTAGAACTGGACCTCCCTCTGCTTTTACTCCTATTTCTACTAGAGTTTCTGTTGTTGTTATTCCCATTCCTCCTATTTTGAGGTCTACCCCTGACATGCATAACCTTCCCTGACCCCTGTTCATTCCCCTTGGATATTTTCAGATCTAATTCCTTACTCTTAAGGCCATTAATCACAGTATCAAGGGTAATAGAGTCTCTACCATACTTAATGGCAGATTTCACATCAGCATAAGAATCAGGGATGGCATTTAGCAACACAATAGGAGTATAATCATCAATGTTTTTATCACCAGTGAGTTTGATATCTTGTATCAGTTTTGTAAAAACATCCAAGTTCTCATCCATATCCTTAGTCAAATCAAGTTTGAATCTAAAAAACTTTTCAAGTAGAAAGAGTTTTGAGGGTAGGGAAGTTTCAGTATAAAGTTCTTGCAATTTTTCCCAAAGGGCTTTGGCGATGTTAACTTGCCCACTTTTCTCAAAACAAAGATCGACATGATTAAGGATAATGGATGAGTAAGCAAATTCATCAAGTTGATTTTATTTAGCAGTGATATCTTTATCAGTACTTTTGATCAATAGCTTTAAAACATTTCTGCTAAATTAAAATTCCCTTCATTTTTTGTTGCCAAATAGAAAAATCACTTTTCCCATTAAAGGGTTCCAGATGATAACCAGATGCACCAGCCATATTCATAGATAAAGCCACAGAGGATATCACAAGAATATAGCACAAACAAGGTGTCACAACTATCAAATATCACAGCAGAAGCAACAGATAAGTGGACCACACAGAGTCCAATGACAACAGAAAATAAGAGGCAAATAATGGACCACACAGAGTCCAACACTGATCAAGATAAGCAAGAAAAGGCACACAGGACCACACAGAGTCCAATAGAACCAAGATCAACAGAAAGTAAAGCTAGGTGGATTCCCTTCGCACCTCAGGATTCCACTGCACTCAAGGCACAGGGTCAAGAGGCTAATGCTTAGGGTTTCCCTAAACTAAGTACTAACTGATAGTAACTAAGAGAGAAAGGGTAGAGAGAATCTTACAACCAGGAGCCTGTCCTGGGTTCTCACCACAACCAAGTACACCAGGGAGCCACAAGTCACCAAGAAGCTCAAGAACCAGAAGCACCAACCCACCACGAGGCAGATAGGTGCTCTGATACCACTGTTGGGTATCTATCTGCCTCTAAATATATCGATACACGGAGTACCAAATAGCCAAATGTTACAGACTCAATCAAATACCCTATTAATACAAATATTACTCTAAACCTTTTGCAGAAAGTAAAATACAAAAAAGGAGGGAACTGAAGATAAACAGAGTATAACACAAAATATAGCGGGATAAAACCCCAAGCTCCGAATATTGAAAATTATTCGGCTCAGGACCAGTTTTTCCCAAACCACAAAGCTGTCACCAGAGATTCAACCAGAGAACCAAGAAACGGAACCCAAGCAGCCAAGCCAACAAAAGCCCTCAAGAACCCAAAGTGTTTGAACCCTCGAAACCGGAACAAACCCTAGAAAACCCCTCGAACCACCCAACCCTAATATCACTCAGAAATAGGGAAATCGTCCACAGAGGAAGTGAACAAGTTAGATTACACTCAGATCTAACACTATCACCTCAGAATCACACAGAAATCCAACAAGGTGGTGAGATTTCTAGAGAGAGAGATATCGGAGAAACTCAGAGAAGAATCGAGAGAGAAGAGAGTGAAAATCACAGAGAGTTATGAATTAGGGTTCGGGGTTGGGGACTTTAAATAGGGTTAATGAACGAACCAGATCACACGGCAGGAATGAACGGACAGGATGAGAAGCAAAGGATCCGCGGACCAAGCTTCCGGATCCCGCAGTCCGAAACCGCGACCCGGGCTCACAAACGGGTTAAACCCAATGGGCTTGTTACATATTGGGCTGCTGACTTGGGCCAAGGATTGTTAATTAATGGGTCATACAAAATGGGCCAATCAATACAACAGAATATATCGCCCTTTCTCCTGTGAGGATTTCAGCAAGAACAACCCCAAATGCATAAACATCACTCCTGTCATTTAGTTGTCCTGATCGGAAGTACTCGGGGTCCAAATAACCAATGTGCCACCTACCAATGTTGTTAAGTGAGTTCTATCGATTGCTACTGACCTTGAGAGTCCAAAGTCAGATACTACAGCCTTAAAATTCTCATCTAACAATATGTTGCTCGACTTTATGTCTCTATGAAATATGGCTGTTGAAGCACATGAGTGCAAGTAAGCGAGTGCGTGTGCAATTTCTGCAGCAATACGTAGGCGATTCTCCCAATAAATTGCGGAGTTGTTAGTGTTGTCATGAATATGATTCGAGAGGGTTCCATTAGATATGTATTCATATACAAGCAATGGAACTTCGGTCTCTAAACAACAACCTAACAATTTGACTATGCGCCTGTGGTTTATTTGTGAAAGGATAAAAACCTCATTTATAAATTGACCGACTTGACTCTCATCAGTAATGTTTGCCTTCTTTACTGCTACTATTCTTCCATCTGATAGCATTCCTTTGTAGACAGTGCCAAGCCCTCCTTTGCCAAGAACACGATTTTCGCTAAATTTATCTGTGGCCTTCTCTAATTCCTCAATCTTGAAGAGTGTTAATTCAGGCAATACACTTCCGCTACTCGAGGCTATCTGCTGGTTTAGTAGTAAACCCCCATTTCTTTTGAAGAATCTCTGCTTTGTTTTTCTATCATTTATCGTTTTAAGCTTTCGCCAAACCCAGAGACCAATAGCAATTAAAATTAGAAGATCGCACAAAAAGTGCTAATTCTGTTTGTGCAACTAGTGTTAGTGAGAACCAAAGCATGCATATATATATATATATATGCATATATACTATGTGAAAGACGAAAACATGAGCAAGTGTAGAAGCGCTTACCTAAGGCAATAAGGATTACAACCATGCGTCTATGATTAGTCAAGCAGTAGTAACTGCCTGCTGTATTAACACAAAGGTTTTCCGCTGGGCAGTTGTTATCATACGAGTTTGCACACTTATCAAAGTCTGTGGTAGTATGCCAAGCAACATACATGTAACTGATGATTGTTAGAATTTTTGTTTTCAGGTATTTTGAGAAATAAATAATTTCTTACCTTGGCATCCTTGGGGAAGATAAGGGTTACCTCGGTAACCATTGCTGCATACGCATCTGTATCCCATATCTGGAATATGGTCAATGCAGTTAGTATTGTGGCCACACACATAGTCTATTCTTCCCCTTGCTTTGTTGCAGCTTGTATTCCCAACTGCCCATTCATATATTAATGGGGTTACGTAACTGTCATTACATGAAGAGAATTTCCTCTTATTGAGCCTGAAATCATTGTCCACAGTAGCAAAAAAACCACAATGGTATGCCCAAGATTTTGTCATGGTATTCATTGTGTCAACCCATAAAGTAATGTTTCTTGGATCTTTTGGTAAATTCATTTGGCAGCACTGAAGGCCGGAACAAGATGAAGAAGGCCCTTCGACTATGGCGGTGTGGTTGCAGAAGGACGCACACCCTCCTAGGAAGTGTTTGGTTTTATCATCAATAAGGTATGCATAAAAATCACATCCCATTGCAACAACCTTATTTCTGGTGTTGGATACGCGGTAATGATTGCCCATTTGCTCTATGTAGAAAGTATGCCCATTTGGACTTTCTCCCAACTTATCAAATGGCAAAACTAGAACGTTACCATCTATACGTCTCACGGTATGACTTGAGATTGAGAGGAGGTCTATCTCCCAACCTTCTGAAACTACTGAGGCAGAACCAGTTGACATGTTGCATGTGACTTCAAATGTTTCATCAAGGTAACATCCTTTACTTATGCCAAATGGATAAGGAATATCCATGTTACCACATTTTCTTTGGCAATTACGTGATGCCATTGCCGTAGATGCTTCTGCTTTTTGCAGTTGGAAGAGTATTGAGATGGTGCAAATGAGGAAAGCAGGCAAAATATGAGGTGCCATTTTCTTGTCTAAAATTGTTGGTTGTACTTGGTACAATTTTGTTTGGAATACTGTATCTATTTATTTAAAATCTTAAAAGGCTAGATTGATTATTAATTATTTTCTAAATCACCAGTGCGGGCCTGTTAAATCTTCTTTTTTGTAAGCACAATGGGAACTATAGACTTGATTATTGAGCAAATGCGGCTGAGGCTTGAGATGGTTGTAAATTAATACAATCTTTTTTGTTATTAAATTCCAAAGCATAGTTTGACGTAGAATCTGTTATTTGTAACATTCTTTTTCTTATATAACCTTCTTAGTGGCCGGTAGTCAATGCGCAAGGGCCTTTTCGGATTCAAAGAAGACTATATTTTCTATAGAATTAGCGCTCAAAAGATGTAATCCCCGCCAACACGAATAATGGGTACATGATGGAATCCCTTTATGTTTTTTTGGGTTTTCTAAATCATAGTATCACTTATTTCGTATTTAAGGGAGTGTATGATTCAGTTTATTTAAAAGATTTAACAAGTTGTTATAGCCTTATAGTCAAAATTGAGGGAGTTTTTAGAAAACTCATTATTAATAATAATAATAATAAAAAACATATGATCCCAATATCTTCTTTTAGCGTTTGTAAGCTCCACTCGGCCACTCCTAAAATATTTAATACAGTATATTACCTCTCAAGTATCTCATAATTTTTTATGATACGATGATGATTTTGTGATGATCATGGCTTTTCTCGAGAAATTATATTATTAAAGTGATAATGAAGTATGATTGATCAATTTTATGAGGGCCCTTATGTGTTGTGATGATGATGGCCCTTATGTGAGAGCTTTGAAGGTGGTGCTTACTGGCCAAGAAGCTTGGTCACCAAACAACCCCCTATCAATAACTAAATGAATACTTTTGTTTATGAGGTGTAGGGTTGCTGCAAATGAGAAAAGCAGGCAAATATGAGGTGCCATTTTTCTTGTCAAACTGTTGTTGGTTGTAGCATCTGTTTATTTCAAATCCTAAAAGGCTGGACTGATTATTTTCTAAATCACTAGTGCAGGCCTTTTAAATCTTCTTTTTTGTAAGCACAATGGGAACTATGGAAAATACGGTTGATGCCATCTTTTTTCATATATAACCAAATGAGTGTTAAATAAGAAAAAGGATGTTTGAAAAAAATGGAATCAACGTCAACTAAAACATGCTTTTGGATATATACGAAAAAAGATGGTACGTCGGACTGAGATTTAAGATCTTTTAAACCATTGGCTTTTAAAAGACATATTTATTTTTCATCTCCTTTTCAAAAGAACATTGGCAATTGTGGAAATTGTGATCCAGCACCATTGCCCATTGGGTGTTAACACTTCTTTTCGTGTTGAATTCTTTTTTATAAACATCCCTTTTCAAATCTCTTATATTTGATCGCTTAGTGGGAGGCAGTCGTGGAACATGTGCTTGTTAGGGTTTAAAGAAGCTAAATCTTTGTCATTTACTTAATAAATTAGAATATTGAATATTGAATAACTTGGCAAGTCGGTATAACGTTAGTTTTAAGTTCTTATTATTAATTTTAGGAATAATTACAAAAACTACCCTTAAGGTTTGGGATAATTACCAAAAAAAACATAGATGACTGAAAATTAAAAATAAAAAAAAAACTCTTGAGTTTTGATTTTGTGTTAAACGTCAAAAGTTAATTACAATGTTTTTACAAAATGTGAGTAGGTATTTGAAATGTTTTGGCAAAAACTTGTATAAGACCGTCTTACGGATCCCATTCCGTAAGACGGATCCCCAACCCGCCCGACCCGCCCGCATAAAAAAAAAATAACTGCATCTAATATTTAAGTACTTGCCACACTGGGCCGCCCGCCCAAGTTCCCGCCCCGCCTGGGCCCAACTACAGCCCAAGTTGGGCGCGCCCCCCACCCAATGGTTGGATCCTCTTACTCAAAAAATTCCTCTTACTCAAAAAATTAAGAAATTTGCACCAGCTGGTAATTGAACCCGGGTCTGTAACCAAAGAGAGGTGCTATTCTACCGCTAGACCAATGGTGCTTGTTGTGCATATTTAGTATAACCATGAATATAACCATGGATATAAAGCTTCATTATCATCCCTTCATTTTAGAAATTTAAATTCTCTGAATACCAAGTGAAACTTTATCTGAAAATAGTGATACTTTTGAATAATAAATATGATACTTTTAAGGTGAACATTGATACTTTAATTTTTACATATTCAAAAAATAAGAATTTTTGATATACGCATTCTAGTTTCATAGCTAATGTTTTTTACATTGAAAAACTGATACTTATTATGGAAATAATGATACATTTGATATTAAATATGACACTTTTATGATGGACAATGACATTTTAAAATTTTAAATTCTCTGAATAAAAAATAATACTTTATCCGAAAATAGTGATACTTTTGAGTAAGAAATATGATATTTTTAAGGTGAACATTGATACTTTAATTTTTACATATCCAAAAAATAAGATTTTTTGATGTATTCATTCTAGTCTCATAGCTAATGTTTTTTACATTGAAAAACTGATACTTATGTTGGAAATAGTGATACATTTGATATTAAACATGATACTTTCATGATGGACAATGACATTTTAAAATTTTAAATTCTCTGGAAAAAAAATTGATACTTTATATTAAAATAGTGATACTTTTGATAAGAAATATGATTTTAAGGTGAACATTGACACTTTAATTCTTATATATTCAAAAATAAGATTTTTTATATTAAAATATGTGACCGTATTAAAAAAACATGATACTTTATCTCAAAAAATAGATACTTTTACACATAAAAGTGGTACTTTTAACTCTGTCATATTTATTTTTCTTTTGTCACTGTACTGAATTCATAAAAATGATACTTTATCTCAAAAAATGGATACTTTTACTCATAAAAATGGTACTTTTAACTCTGTCATATTTATTATTACAGTTACAAACTAGGAACAAAAAAAGAGGAAAAATAAAAAATAAATATGATGTAGTTAAAGTAACACTTTTATAAGTATCAATTTATTGAGATAATGTATCAAGATTTTTTAATAGACTTGGGTTCAGTTCTTAGCCTTTACATTTATAGGCATTTTTCATTTTTTTTAATTAACATATTTATGAATGGGTTTATATAAATTATTATACTAAAATTGCACAATGAGTACTAGTGGTGTAGTGGTAGAACATCACCTTAAGTATATTAAGGTCGCGAGTTCAATTCCGTGACCTGGAGCAATTTTTTTTTAAATAAGAGTGTACGGGTGATGATGGGTGGGTGTGGGTGTGGGCGTGTGCGTTGGGGGCAATTTGGGCGCGTGGTCGTGGTCGGATCGGGCGCGGTCAGCGGGTCGCGGGTCGGGCTGGGGGATCCGTCTTACGGAATAGGATCCGTAAGACGGTCCTACAGGAGACCTACTCAAATGTTTTTGCTTATGAAGAGGTAAACTGTAATACATAATCAAACTTCATGGTTTTTTTTTTTTTTGTAATTTTCACAAGCCTGTGGGTTGTTTTTTAATTAACCCAAACCTCATGGTAGTATTTATAATTATCCCTTAATATTGAAGAATTTCCTTTTCACATTTTCTTCTATGATTTTATGCTTAGTTCAACTAGGACATTGTAACTTCTTATGTTTATTGAAACTTTGATTGCGAAATATTTTTAACAGCTTATAAACTCAATCAAGAACACCCTCTAATTAACGTCTTTGCCCAAACCAACATGTCGACAGTTGTGATGGTGGGCTTTTTATGATAACTTGGTCTTACTCGAGTAAAATTTCTGGAATTTTGGTTGTTTAAAACAATGTTGTAAAAAGCGTTAGGTGTTAGTTAGGCGGCAGGCTGGGGCTTAGCATCTAGGCGGGGTTATGTGGAGCCTAATCGGAAATAAAAATATAGGCGAATAAGGGGAACCTAACGCCTAGGCATAAACTAATCGGGGCTAGACGATGATTTTTATAACAAAAGTTTAAAAGTTATTATTATCTCTAATTGATCAACTTTTTTATGAGGGGACCCAGGTAGGAAAGATGAAAATGCTTTGTTGATTCCGTCAATCGTTCACAACTTCACATCAAACAACCCACTTACAATTATTTTTTAGGACTTTATAACTTCATATATATTGCTAAATTAGATGAACGAGTGCATACAAATTGGCGCGCATATTTGGAAGGGAAACAATTGACTCCTGAAATTAAATGTTCATTGGACTTAAAGTCGTGAAATTGCTGAAAATATGACCGATTTGATTGACCGATTTAATTTGTGGTGTATATCTTGCTATAATTAAATGATTGTGGTTGTGATTTTGATTTGATCAAACTTAATTTATTTACCAAAACATTGGGAAATCACTTCCTTATTTGCATTAACTTGTCTTATTGTCAATATTGAGACTCCTGACAGTTGACAGAATTTGATAGTATATAAATTTTGGGAAAAGGTCTCCTGTAAGACCATCTTACGGATTTTAATCCGTACGACGGGTCCCCAGCATCCAGACCCGGTTTCATTCCCAATTCCTGTTGGAAATCGGTTTTGTTAAGCCGAAAATTCCAAGTGTGGAAACTCGTTAATTTTGGAAACGAGTGGTGCAATTATTTTCACAAAACCATTTATGGGTGAGTGAGAAATCGATGCACAAATGGTACACTTGGAAAGATATATTTGTGGGAAATGTATCCAACTTATATGAAAGTTGGTAGATTGGTCAAATCCGGTGTTTGGTAAGTTGCTTGATTTTATCCGTTAAATAGGCAACTTTGACCCAAATCACCAATTTATGGTAACTTGATTGATTGCATCAAATCATTCCTAAACCGATTGAGGCCACAATTGGAAGGTTTGACTTGGCATAAAATCAATCTAATAAAGGAAGGATTTGATTGAGGATTGATGGGCTTGATTGTGTCCAAAATCATTGGGGCTTTCCTTTGGAGAAACCCTTATGTTTTCCCTATATATTAGAGTCCTCCTTGAGTGGTTTTTCGTGCATCATACATCATAAAACAAGAGCAAATTCGTGCATTCATATCACGATCTGTCCTCAAAATTCGATTACCCCGAAGTGTCACGTAGAAGTGTGGTGTCACCTCAGGCCTCACTTATCTCGATTCACGGGTAGAAGGATTTGTGGTGCTCCTATCCTTTACCAAAGTCGTTGTATCTTGGGAGACTCGTTGCACCGCAACCGTGAGCATCGTGACGGGCAACAAGAGTCTTAAAGAAAGAGTTCGCCGCCTCGACTTGCTTTATCGCTTTCCTTTTCGATTTGCTTGTAATAGACTATTATTAGTTCAAATTATCCCCCGTTGTATCCCTCTGATTTTGGTTGTAATCCCAACAATTTTAAGACTCTTGTTTGTAATTTGGAGTGATGGCGTCTTCAAGCAACGCGATGACTATCGATTCAAGAGGGTGTGGCCTCGGGTGTGACAACACCTCCGACAACACTTTTGTTCGTTGTCCCCGCGGTGTGACCACACCTTCGGCCACACCTCTGCCAACACCTGTTCCTGCTCCTGTTCCGATGACTGTGGGGGGTGTGACCACACCTTCTATCACACCTCTGTTTCCGAACGTTCCAGCGGCTCTGGGAAGTGTTACAAAGACCCGCTCGGATATGCTCCAAACATGGGGGTGTGACCACACCTTCCGCACACCCCAAAGATTCTGACGATGTTTCAAATGAGTGTGGCTACGGTGTTACCACACCTTCCGGCACACCCCGATTTTCGATGCTCAAATGAGTGTGGCCTTCGGTGTGACCACACCGTGGCCTCACTTCGTGCTTCACATGGTTCTGCCTTTGGCGTAGGTGTTACGTCAGTGTTGGCAACACCTTCGATCAAACCTGTTCCAGCAACTGTGGCTGCCCATGCCGAAAGGCCAGAAAAGTTTACCGGACTCAATTTTAACACGTGGCAGCAAAAGATATTCTTTTATCTGACAACCCTAAGTTTGGTGAGGTTCCTTAAAGAGGACCCTCCCGTGGTTGCCCTGCACGATACCAATATGGATCGTAGGGCCGCCCTTGATGCATGGGGTCAAGGGGACTACTTGTGCAAGCATTACATCCATAACGGGTTGGATAATACGTTGTACAGTGTGTATGCCTCGTTCAAAGGTACTGCCAAGGGACTGTGGATCTCGTTGGACAAAAAGTACAGAACGGAGGATGCCGGCACCAAGAAGTTCATTGTCGGCA
This sequence comes from Rehmannia glutinosa, assembly GCA_016081115.2. Classification (NCBI taxonomy): domain Eukaryota; kingdom Viridiplantae; phylum Streptophyta; class Magnoliopsida; order Lamiales; family Orobanchaceae; genus Rehmannia; species Rehmannia glutinosa. The sequence goes on from CM071930.1 coordinate 51,858,151, forward strand.
GATTCTTGGAGTATGTGATGGTTGATACCAAGACTGTTATGAGTCAACTCCAAGAATTGCAGTTGATTTTGCACAACATCCATGCTGAAGGGATGCAGTTATGCGAAACCTTCCAAGTGGCGCAATAATTGAAAACTTGCCGCCTAGTTGGAGGGATTTCAAAAATTATCTCAAGCATAAGAGGAAGCAAATGGGCTTGGAGGATTTGATTGTGAAATTGCGCATTGAAGAAGGCAATAGGCAATCAAATGTCAAGCATGGTAAGACCTCGATGGAGGCAAAGGCTAATTTGGCGGAATCTGATACGAATAAGAAACGCAAGCACCTTGCAGGGAATAAGAAGGCTAAACCCAATAACAAGAAAGCCAAGAAGTTTGCAGAAAGCGCCACAATCGTGGTAGGCCTGGGACACAAACAAGGATCACTAGGGATGCCCCTAAGAACAAGGGAAAACAATTCGGAGCTAACTTGGTTATTGAGGAAGGAATGTCCGAATTGGACTTGTCTGCTGTTGTTTTCGAAGCTAACCTAGTGGATAACCCTAGGGAGTGGTTCGTTGACACCGGCGCGACTCGTCACGTGTGCTCGGATCGTGACACTTTCTCTACGTATACCCCAATTTCCGGGAGGAGCCTCCATATGGGAAACTCTTCAACTTCTGACATTGCCGGAATTGGAAATGTGCTGCTGAAGATGACGTCTGGGAAGGAGCTAACACTGAAAGAAGTATTGCATGTCCGAGACATTAGGAAAAATCTTGTATCGGGTCATTACTTGTACAACATGGCTTTAGACTAGTGTTTCACCGTAGCTTTGTACTTACTAAGAATGGGCAATTCCTTGGAAAGGGACACCTTGAAAAGGGATTGTGCAAGATGAATGTAATGGTTGTGCGCCGCACAAATGATGCTAATAAAACTATTGCTTCTTCCTCTTATATGATTGAGTCGTGTGATTTATGGCATGTTAGACTTGGGCATGTTAACATGAATTCCATAAAGAAATTGGTAGATATGAAATTATTACCAAATGTTGAATTAGACTCACAATATAAATGTGAGATCCGTGTTGAGGCTAAAATGCCAAAGGCACCTTTTCATTCAAAGTGAAGAGGAGCACGATGCCTCTAGAACTTGTTCACACCGATGTGTGTGATATGAAACTTGTGCAAACTAGAGGAGACAAAAAGTATTTCATCACATTTATTGATGATCGCACAAGATACTTGTCATGTTTACTTTTGAAAAGTAAAGACGAGGCTATAGATGCCTTTAAGAACTTCAAAAGTGAAGTAGAGAATCAACTCAAAGACTCGGATCAAGTCAATCCGGAGTGATAGAGGTGGAGAGTACGTGGCTCGTTTGAGGAATTCCCGCAATGAACATGGCATAATTCACCAAACCACATCACCTTACTCACCTCAATCGAACGGGCGTTCTTCGAGCGCAAGAATAGAACCCGAAAGACATGATGAACGCCATGTTGATTAGTTCAGGGTTACCAGTAACTGTGGGGGAAGCAATTGCTCGCTAACTATATTCTAAATAGGGTTCCCCACAAAGGAAAAGATAAAACCCCATGTGAGTTATGGAAAGGTCGGCAATGGCTACAATTACCTAAAGGTATGGGGGTGTTTGGCTAAGATAAAAGTGCGAGCAAAGCAAGTGAAGATAGGACCCAAGACGGCCGATTGTATCTTCATAGGATATGCATCGAATAAAGGTCGCATATCGGTTTCTAGTACACAAGTCATATATACTTGATGTGACGGAAGGAACCACTATTGAGTCAAGGAATCTTTGTGTTTTTTGAGCACATCTATCCTTGTAAAGAAAACAAAGGAGAGAGTTCGACTAAAAGAGCTCGTGATGTGCAGCGATACATCACAAGGTAGTGATGAGCCAAGACGTAGCGAAAGGGCAAAGACAACTAAGTCATTTGGTCGGACTTTATGATCTACTTGTTGGATAATGAACCTAGACCATCCAAGAAGACTGTGTCAGTCCTCAAGCCCCAATGTGGAAGGAGGCTATCAATGCGAGAGATAGACTCTATCATGCAAAACCACACATGGGAATTGGTTGATCTCCCATCCGGCAAGAAACCTCTAGGATGCAAGTGGGTCCTAAGGAGGAAATACAAGGCCGATGGATCAATCGATAAATATAAAGCCGATTAGTGGCTAAAGGATTCAAACAAAAGGAAGGACATGATTTCTTCGACACCTACTCACCAGTTACGAGGATTACCTCCATTAGGGTGCTCTTGGCGATTGCTGCCTTGCACAATCTCGAAGTTCACCAAATGGATGTAAAGACTGCGTTTTTGAACGGGGAGTTGGAGGAAGAAATCAATATAGAACAACCCGAGGAGTTCGTGGTTCCTGGACAAGAGAAAAAGGTGTGCCGGCTAGTTAAGTCCTTGTACGGACTAAAACAAGCACCAAGGCAATGGCACATTAAATTTGACAACGTGATGATGTCAAATGGATTTCGTATTAACGAATGCGATAAGTGTGTATACGTAAAGGGCACACCTGACTCATTTATCATTGTTTGTCTATATGTTGACGACATGTTGATAATGGGAAGCACTCGTGAGTTGATCATGAGGACGAAGAACATGTTGAAAGATAACTTCGACATGAAGTATTTGGGTCTAGCCGATGTGATCCTAGGGATCAAAATTGAGAGGACTTCAGAAGGCATCTTATTGTCTCAATCTCACTATATCGAAAGTGTATTGAGAAAGTTCAACGCTTTGATGATCCACCGCAAAAATACCCATGGACGATAGCCTGCGTTTAATCAAGAACACAGGGGAACCAGTGGCTCAACTTGAGTATTCCAGGATCATTGGGAGCCTGATGTACATCACGAATTGTACAAGGCCTGATCTAGCTTACTCAGTGAATAAGCTGAGCAGATTCACGAGCAATCCAAGTGGTGAGCATGGAAAGCACCGACAAGGGTGTTACGATACTTGAAGTACACCTTGAAGTTTGGGCAACACTACACGAGTTATCCAAAGCCAGATTAGAAGGGTACACTGATGCAAACTGGATATCGGACTCAAAAGACTCACATTCCACCAGTGGGTATGTATTTACTATAGGTGGCGGTGCAGTGTCCTGGAAGTCCACTAAGCAAACGTGCATAGCCCGGTCCACCATGGAATCGGAATTCATAGCTTTAGATAAAGCTGGTGAAGAAGCTGAATGGCTCCGAAACTTCCTCGAGGACATTCCATGTTGGGACAAGCCTGTGTCATCAATATTGATACACTGTGATAGCCAAGCAGCTATAGGCAGGGCACGAAGTGTCATGTACAATGGTAAGTCTCGGCATATTCACCGGAGACACAATACCGTGAGGGAATTAATCTCAAGAGGAATTATATCCATTGACTACGTGAAGTCAAAGGAGAATATAGCGGATCCGCTCACTAAAGGGCTAAACAGAGATCAATTCCATAAGCTGCTAGAGGGAATGGGTGTAAAATCCACAACTTAAAGAACAGTTTCTAGTGGAAACCCAACCATGATGACTGGAGATCCCAAGAACTTGGTTCAATGGGAAAACTAAACTTTAAACTGTTCAGTCATAACACTTGGTACTTAGCTTCAAGCTAACCATTCCCTAGAGAGCACCACCAAGTGATTGAACTCACGATGTGGTGAGGTTAAGTCCTATGGACTTTTAATGATGTCCTATACCTAATAAGGTGGGGTATTGCAGGGTACCTCTGATAGGCAAGGTCATCTATGTAAGTGTGAGGACGGGCCGCCTCAATGAAACACTTATGAATCTCAAGTGTGATCCATGGCCAAAACGGACACAACCAGAGAACTTCGAGATAAGCAGAAGTGTTGTTGTGTAAATACTGTTGTCTTGGTATATTCGTAAGCGGAGTAGTTCAAGGCATCGTGTCCACTAAGCCGCGGATATATCCGATAGTATCTTACTAAGGAAGGTTCAAGGCCACAAGCTACCTATCCTGATGCAACAACGTTTCCAAGGGCTGAGTAACTGAGTCTGCATGCGTTCATGCATCGTTTCCACTCATGTGGGGGATTGTTGGAAATCGGTTTTGTTAAGCCGGAAATTCCAAGTGTGTAAACTCGTTAATTTTGGAAACGAGTGGTGCAATTATTTTCACAAAACCATTTATGGGTGAGTGAGAAATCGATGCACAAATGGTACACTTGGAAATATATATTTGTGGGAAATGTATCCAACTTATATGAAAGTTGGTAGATTGGTCAAATCCGGTGTTTGGTAAGTTGCTTGATTTTATCCGTTAAATAGGCAACTTTGACCCAAATCACCAATTTATGGTAACTTGATTGATTGCATCAAATCATTCCTAAACCGATTGAGGCCACAATTGGAAGGTTTGACTTGGCATAAAATCAATCTAATAAAGGAAGAATTTGATTGAGGATTGATGGGCTTGATTGTGTCCAAAATCATTGGGGCTTTCCTTTGGAGAAACCCTTATGTTTTCCCTATATATTAGAGTCCTCCTTCAGTGGTTTTTCGTGCATCATACATCATAAACACAGAGCAAATTCGTGCATTCATATCACAGTCTGTCACTCAAAATTGTGCATTACCCCAGAAGTGTCACGTAGAAGTGTGGTGTCACCTCAGCCTCACTTATCTCGGTTCACGGGTAGAAGGATTTGTGGTGCTCCTATCCTTTACCAAAGTCGTTGTATCTTGGGAGACTCGCCGTCGCAACCGTGAGCATCGTGACGGGGCAACAAGAGTCTTAAAGAAAGAGTTCGCCGCTCGACTTGCTTTTGCATCGCTTTCCTTTTCGATTTGCTTGTAATAGACTATTATTAGTTCAAATTATCCCCAGTTGTATCCCTCTGATTTTGGTTGTAATCCCAACAATTCCCAAAAAAAAAGGGAACTCACGTACACGTCTCCATTTTTCTCGCTTCATTCCCTTTTATCTGTGGAAAATTACAGTGCGGTCTCCACACTCAATTAAAATTTCAAAATGCTTGTCACCAAACTTTGCTTCGCATCAACGCACGACCAGGCGCACGGGCCGTGCGTGTGCCCGTGCTTGGTTGCGAACGAAAGAGCAAAGCTTCGACTTGACGCACGACCGCCGCACGACCCGTGCTTGTTTGCGAACACTTTAGTTGGAAATTCTTTAACTAATTAATTAAAATTAATTGATTAATATTAAAGGTTTTTGGTCCAAAATGAATAAGTGCCCCCAAGCCCAAGCCTAGACCCATGGACCCGGACCCGGGCCGGGCCGAGCCGGCGGGCGGCGCACGTGTGTGCTTTGAACCAAAACCACAAGCATGTAGGTTCTCACCCCTTTAAAAACTTGGGTGCCCCCAAGTGCTCAAACCCATAAGTCCAACTTGGGATTTATAAACTGAGCAAACTTTGCCTCCTCTTCCTATGTGGGATGGAGCATTTCTCCTTCCCCACATTTTCTATTTTCCATACCATTTTCTAGTTTTAAGTGTCTAATTTCTAGCATTAATTTCTCATTCACCCGAAATTGGTTTTGAAAAATTCCAAATGCTATTCTCATCTATTCTCTTATTAGAATTTTTACAAATAATTTAATTCCATTTTTCACTAATAGAAACCACTTAAATATTTGGTCAAAATCGGGTCAATACACATTTTACCAAACCAAAACTCCAACAGGTTCACGGAGAGGACCAAAAAATATTTTTGGCTTAATTTTTAGATAATGTTATGCTTGCATAATCTTGTAAAAGGTCATTTTAGATACATCAAATATATATCTATGCTAATTTTGTTAATTATTTGAAAAAAGAATATGAAAGAAAATTTTTTTTTTCCTCACCAAAATACCAGTTTTCCCCCTTCAAAACTAATTCACATAAACTGCCAACTCATCAATTTTCCTCCAAAATCGATTTTCACCCAAACTGAATGCCAAAGTCAGCCCAATAGGTAAACATTACACTGCTATAGCACATTAATGCGACTAAATTTCTAAATTTTTTCAACTTAAAGGCCATAAATCAAAAGTGAAAGAAAAAAAAAGACTATATCTCTAAGTAGGCCAACACATGCTTAGTGGCTTAGCATCGCCCCACTAGCTAACTATGTGTGAGTCGGCCAAATTGTAGCTACCCTCCGAAGGGTTATGACAAAAATATCCACATTTTCTAAGTCAATACCAACTTTTTACGCTTCCCAATGCAATTTTACCTAAATTTACGTTTCCCGGTGAAATTTTAACTAAATTTACGCTCCCCGCTCTTTTTTTACACAACAATACGCTCCAGCAAAAATTCCCGAAAAATTTTACGCTTTGTTTCAATATTGTTTCAAACATGTTTTTGTGTTTCAACATTGTTTCAAACATGTTTTTAACATGTTTCAAACATGTTTCTGTGTTTCAACATTGTTTCTAACATGTTTCTTTTAATAAAAATAGGTAAAAAATTATATTTAAACATCAAAAACTTCATTGAAACAACAAAAAAATATCAGAACAACATTAAAAAGGGTATGGAAACAACCCAGAAACAACGTAAAAAATATTTAAAATAGAACATGAATAAAAAGAGCTTACAAATAGGTAAATATTATATTTAAACATTGAATACTACATGAAAACAACAAAAAAATTATTAGAACAACATTAAAAATATTATAAAACAACACGAAAAACAATAGAAACAATGTACAAAATAATATATTAATAAAAAAAAAGATAAAAATAGGTTACGATTATTTTGAAACATCGAAACAACAAAGAAACAACATAGAAACAACATAGAAACAATAATAAAACAAATTTAAACAACCTCGAAACAACTTATATAACATATTAAATAATGCAGGAACAAAAAAAAAAACGAAAAAAAATAAAAATAATCAAAAAATAGCAAGGAACATAAAGAAAAAAAAATTTAGGTACAAAAGTAAAAAAATAGGCACAAGAGTAATATGAGCGTATTGTGTGGTAATGGTACAAAAAAAAAATGTATTTTGTGTAATTTCCCCCCGAAATTTTATCTGCTCAGCCTGAGCTTCTCAAGGCCCAACTGGTATAATCGGCCCACCTGCATGGTGGGCCTAAATTGGCATAGAGCGATCCATTCCATTTGACAATTTTAGGTAGAGGTTCAACAACCGTTACGTTGTGCACAATTCAAATGTTAATTAACTATAAATTTTTATTAATTGGTAAAAGCTGGTTGCTCACAATTACAACTTGCTAATGATTATTATTTAATTATATATTCATATATGCAATCGAGACACTTAAATATAATGTTATTGAATGACCACCTCATTTAAAGCGTCTGCTCATCTTCACGTGCAAATAAATGTTATGAAGTTGTGCACATGAACAATTAATATGAGTGGAGGTGAGATTCGAATTCGGGACCTATTATTTGACCTGTTTCTAATAACAAGTTACCGACAAACTCTAGAATCTTAAGTTGTTATAACAAGTACCAGTCTTTTACCCGTGCGATGCCCGGGGTGTATATCAGTGAAACGTTTGTTTTGTACTATTACATGTACATTTTTCTAATAGTTATATGAATTATATCATCTGCATTAATTTGGAATGACAACATCCCCGTGAGGAACCATGCCCGTTGGTAATTGAATAAAATGGCCCCCGCATAATTCGTGGATGGAGTGGGGATATAAGCGGGATGGAGATTTCCCATTTCTCTAGAATCAATGATGGGAATAGGTACAATATTTATATCCTCGTCCCCTTTCCCATTCCGATTAGATAAAATGGGATTCTCCATTCTCATCCCTATTCCCCAAATAATGCATATTGTATTTATCTATTATTAATATTAATTCTATTTACAATTTTTATTTATTAATTCTAAAAATTAAAACACAAGAATCTTTACAATTTTACTTGTTCTCATTATTTGTTTTACAAATTATGGATTTATTTTATCTGTATTTAAAAAAAAAGATTGCTTTAAGTTTTAAATTTCAAAAACTAATTAAAATATAAAAATAATTATTTTTATTAAAAATCATACGATTAAATAATAAAAAATAAATTATCATAAAGTATAAAATTCTCTTTAGACACGAAATATTTGATTGTAAAATCTTATGAATTAAATCTATTAATAGATCATGTTTATCTATAAGAAAGTAAAAGTTTGAAAAAAGGTTTTCACTGCCCAATGTTGATTTTTTATTATTACCCCAATGTTGAATATTTAATAAGTTATCTTTACAACCAATAATAAGGTCGTTTGAAATTTGAATATTTTTGGGGGTTTAGAAAGCTGAATAATTGTAAATATTATTAAAAGCATTAAACAAAAACATGCTTTATATTTAGCAACACATTTTTAAGGGAAAATGAAACAATTCAAAAAATAAAAACATTTTTATTTATATATATATACACATATATCAAAAAATTATCAAATAGTTAAATTCATATCTAATTCCAAATGTACAACTTGAAACTTGAATATCAAAATTGGTTGCTCCCAAAAAAGTCCTCTCTTCGCCGATCACCTTCCCAGATGAAGTCCACCACGAAACCTGCACAAGGGGGGCCGGAGGGGGGCTCGGGCTTACCCTCTCCGATGCTTAAGTCAGTGCCTTGGAAAAGAAGTAAAGGCTAGCGAGAGAAAAGCAATGTAACAGTAAAAAAATGAGATTAGGTTAGAATGAACCTGGGCTTGGGCCTTTTATACCTTAGCTAGGATTAGGGTTTCCGTAAAATTCGGGATTCCGTTACGATTTGGTGTCAGAGTCATCATTAGATTAAGATCGGATCTCATAAAAACCCTAATTTTATGCCCGTAAGACCATAGCTCCGGCCTGTTTCAGGACACGTCGGTCCCTTGTATTGTGCGAAGCCCCCTTACATTTCCAAGGCATCCTCAGTACCTCCTACCTCCCTTGGGCTCGAGCTGACCTTTTTCTCCGACGTCATGTTAGACTACAATGGGTCAATAACAGATCGGCTTAACCATGCAGAGCTTTAACAGGTCGGCTTAACACAACAGACCTTACACAGGTCAGCCTCATAATGGCCCTACAACCACGTACTTGGGCCTTAACAGGTCGGCCCAATATGATAAGCCTTCCACCTATTTATGGGCTCAGTAGGTCGGCCCAAGAGATAAGCCTTAGATCAATCTCAAACCGCAAGCCTCCACAGATCGGCCCAAGGCTTAATGCTTAATAGATCAGCCCAATATTATGGGCCTTGCTAGATCGGTCCGGGTGTCAGGTCGGCCCAACATCAAACCTCATCCAGTCGGCCTAATGTCACGGACATGTCAGGTCGGCCCAGACCATATTGTGCCCTTATCAATTTCTCCCCCCAACTATGGATTGGTCTCCGCCTAAACCATAGTTGCTGACAAGCCGAGCTGACCTATTTTTAGGGTTCACACTTTTCACATTCCCGCCGGCTCTTGGCTTTCAAAATTTCTGCCGCCCTTTGGCCTCTCGAGTACCTGACACACAGATGTGATTGATGAGACGTCTTTTCAAATTTTTGACGCTTTGTAAACCGTGCTCTGTCCCTTCGAATACCGAGGCAACCCCTCATTCTCTTTCCTCTCTTATAAAAGCCCCTCTTCTTCCTCATTCACTACTTTTGCATTCTTGAATTCCAGAGCCTCTCTCAAGCAGACAAGTCCTTCTTCTCCGGTGGTATTCCTCAAATTCCGGCAAGTTCCAAAGATTTAGGCTCCAGCCCACTTTTCCCTCTATCTCCATCAAGTAAGTAATCCCCTTTCTCTTAAATTTTTTCTTTTTCTTTGTTATGGCATCTTCTTCTTCTCCTTCGACGCCTTCGGACCCAGTCGTCGCCGATTTAGAACGGTGGGCCATAACAACGGGTTCTATTCCACCACCACTTTCTCTCACCGGAGTCCGTCCATCGGATCCTGATGCCACCGAAACCAGTTCGGATTCGGGCCAGGACTCTGACACAATAGAGATCCGAACTCCAAGCTCGGGTCCTCTACCCGTGTACCCACATGACTTTAGGGAGACCACCCTTTCAGCCTCCAATCTCTTAACCATAAAAAAGACTGCTCAAATTCCTTCTACCTTCAAACTCTCTTTGCCTAGCCGTTCTGACCGACCTAACCGACCTCCCCCCAATGCCCTCACTTGGTTGCTCCCAAAAAAGTCCTCTCTTCGCCGATCACCTTCCCAAATGAAGTCCACCACGAAACCTGCACAAGGGGGGCCGGAGGGGGGCTCTGGCGTACCCTCTCCGATGCTTAAGTCAATGCCTTGGAAAGGAAGTAAAGGCTAGAGAGAGAAAAACAATGTAACAGTAAAAAAATGAGATTAGGTTAGAATGAACCTGGGCTTGGGCCTTTTATACCTTAGCTAGGATTAGGGTTTCTGTAAAATCCGGGGTTCCGTTACGATTTGGTGTCAGAGTCATCATTAGATTAGGATCGGATCTCATAAAAACCCTAATTTTACGCCCGTAAGACCATAGCTCCGACTGTTTCAGACACGTCGGTCCCCTTGTTGTGCGAAGCCCCCTTACATTTCCAAGGCATCCTCAGTACCTCCTACCTCTCTTGGGCTCGAGCTGACCTTTTCTTTCGACGTCAGGTTAGACTACAATGGGTCAATAACAGATCGGCTTAACCATGCAGAGCTTTAACAGGTCGGCTTAACACAACAGATCTTACACAAGTCAGCCTCATAACGGCCCTACAACCACGTATTTAGGCCTTAACAGGTCGACCCAATATGATAAGCCTTCCACCTATTTATGGGCTCAGTAGGTCGGCCCAAGACATAAGCCTTAGATGAATCTCAAACCGCAAGCCTCCACAGATCGGCCCAAGGCTTAATACTTAACAGATCAGCCCAATATTATGGGCCTTGATGGATCGGTCCGGGGCTGTAGGCCTGGTCAGGTCGGCCCAACATCAAACCTCATCCAGTCGGCCCAATGTCACGGACCTGTCAGGTCGGCCCAGACCATATTTTGCCCTTATCAAAAATACGTTGAAAAGTATAAACAATAATTTCTATTAACATAAAATATATGTTAATATATAAAAATATTTTTCGATATATAAAATACTATTATGAATAAAATTTTATATTGAATAATCTTAATTTTTCGTCTTATATAATATATATAATATTATGTATGGATATATTTGACACATAAAATTTGGATACATATTTTGAGATATTTTCTTCAATTAAAATAAGTATTTTTTAATTTAATTTAATCAATTTAAATAGAATTTTATATAATTATTAGGGGATGGGCTAAGCCCAAAAACAACTATACATATGTCAGAAATAACCAAAATACATGAATATACAAATTGATGTCCAATAACACAAATGCATAAATTTTAAAGCCCATTATAAATTATAAAGTAATGAATAAAAATTTCTTACATTTTTTTATTATTTATGTTTTTTTATTTAATATATACAATATTTGTGTCAAACTGAATATCGCAAAAAAATAATTAATTTGATATATTATACGTCAAAAACGGATCAAGAGTGAAAAAGTTATTAATTTTTTTTTAAAAAATAAATAAATACACATATTAATGCAGTACACAGGCAAATTTGAAATGATAATTTTACATATTTTTATATTTATATATCATTTTAAAAGTTATTATTTAAAGAAAGCTGACTACCAAAAATAATAAAATACCAAATATTTATCAATTGTTATTTTATACATATCTTTATTACTTTTGTTAGTAACTACAAATGAGCGGGAAAAATTCTCTATACTATTTTAATAAGCGGCGCTTATTATATATCTCAGAGATTTCTCCTAATTCGGTTAGTCGTGTAGAGTAATTTAGTATTTTAGTATTATTGTTATTTCTTTGTAATGCTAAGAATAGTTTAGTCATTTTGCTTTTTTGTGACCCTACTTATATTTTGTCTTCTTATCCTCCATTGTAAAAACTCAAAATCTCTCAATTGCAATGCATACATAAACTTATTTATCAAGTTGGATATAGGTTGTTTCTGAATTAAAAAAGGCCAATTTCAATAACTAATTTAGATAATTCAAGTGTTTAGCTATATTATATATATGCACATTTTAATCAAGAGTTAACTCTATGTGAACAACTTAAATAGGTAGAAGTGTCAAACTTTGTTTTGTATTTAATTATCCTTCTACTATATTGTACACCTGATCATGCACATGCATCATGTGCAATATCTATTCCCCAATTGTCCCGATTTGTTGGAAATTAGATTTAAGAAGATTGAGTTATAACCTAACTTTTTGACAAAGTTTTTAGTGACTAATTATTTAATTCTAGAAGAATTAAATATTGGAATAATAATCTATGTTTCGAGTAGATGCGTTTAGTATATCTAATTTCTCAAAATAAATTTGTGGTGAACGAGAAATAAAATACACAAGTTAGTCACTTGTAAATGGGATGATGAATGTTGGGAAGGTGAAAAGTCACCCATCCCACATAGGAATATTATAATAATTAAATTCAATAAATCAGTGAGTGGGTATGGAAGAGTATGCAAGATGATAGAACTATGCATATGTGGTGTGGTGGGCAAGGCCACACGCGAGCGCGTACGCCCGCCGGGCCCGACATCATGGGTCGTGGCCCGTGCCTTGACCTAGTTTTGCACAAAAAATGTTTATTTTTTATTTTTGACAAATGAAAACAAAGAAACAGTTAGCTGAAAAGTTGAAGCTGTCACCACTAACCTTTTTTTTTTAATAAGTTCGAAATTATATAAAAAATGAAAAGAGAGTATTCCTGATCACAGAGTGATCAGGAAACCAAAAATAAGCCTAAAAACAATGTCATAAATAAGAACGAAATGGTCATAAGCCGACCAAATGGCTGAATGGTTGGGGCCTCGTTAAAACCTCCGAAGGTAAAACCCACCCTTGTGGGGAAAACCCTTGGGAGGGAAAAAAGTACCCCCCATGAATGAAAAAAACGTCCAAAAATGGGAAAAGAAACCTGAAGCCAGGACACACTAGGTAACAAACCTATAGTTGGATTGGTCAACATAGTCATTAGTGAGATAATGTACGAGCTCCGCAGGCGGGACGCCCCACCATGTACCATACTCCATCTTCTTGCTCAGCATGTCTGCCACCCGGTTGCCTTCCCGAAAAATATGTGAGACCACAAAATCCATATGAGCGAGAAGATGCAAGGTGTATCGCCAATTGCTAAGATGGCACAATGGGACCTCCGCCGATCTCTTCTCAAGCAAGTTTACCACATACATCGAATCCGATTCCAGCCAAAGTTTTGTCCATCCCTTGACAAAAGCATACTGAATCGCCCACATTACTGTGACTAATTCAGCTTCAAACGCATAGCCTGAACCACAATGATTCACGAAGCACCCCCAAAAGAAACCTCTACGATTCCGAAAACCCCGGAAGCGGTGAGATTGCCCGGCGCCCCTGAAGAACTTATGTCCGTATTCACCTTGATCCAACTCGGGAGGGGTTTTTCCAGTTAACTTCCACGATCTTCGGTGCTTGTCTAGCCCGTCCAGGAACTCGCAGTCTACGCAGGATGAGAAGGTCCTGTTCGTCATTGTGCATGCATCCCCGATCCAATGATGATGATTCTACAATGAGTACCCAAAGATGGAGAGTCGCCGCATCCACTGTCCAGATTTTGTTGTGAAAAACCAGCTCATTCCGGATATGCCAAATGAGCCATATGCAGGAAAGGATTGCCACACGCCATAGGAAAGTAACCTGCTCACTGAAATGAAAGTTCATTAGCTGCACCAGGTATTCATTAAAGCTATTAGCCTCAAATGGGTGGACGTTGAACGCATCAAAAATCCATCGGCAGAGAGCCCCTGCAAAGACACAAGAAACAAATAAATGGTCAACCGATTCAGCAAAGGCCCGACAAAGGGCGCAAATCAAGGCCGAGTAGAAACTCCCCTGGCCCATAATAAATCCAAGACAGCCAATCGATTGTGGATAGCCCGCCACGCCACCACCGATCACCGTTCCGGGATGTGCTGCGACCAAATCCAAGAACTTCAATTGACCGCCGGATAATGGGGACGCACATGATCATATGCTACCTTTGAGGTAACCAAACCATCTTCCGAGTTCAACCATACACGTGTATCCCTCGAATTAGGGGCAACAGAGACGCGCACGATAGCCCGAACCAGATCTAAATAAGCCTCCACAAATGAGAAGGTGAAGTGCCAAGACCCGTAATAAAAGTAGTCCGAAATGCGATGATGAAATAAGTATCTATATTCCTCTGGGATACTAATTCTGTCTGCAATAGAATAACCCATCCAGTTATCAATCCAAAATAATACCTCGGAATTAGCTCCTGGGATCCAACGAGATTCATCCAAGCAAGCCGAAATGCAAGGTTTAATCCCAGCCCAGATAGAAGAAGGAATATACGACCTCCAGACCGCCCCATCTGCCATCAAATAGTGCCGCCTAAGGATGCTGAAGATCACCGAGTCGGAGTTTATGACCTTCCAGCCCATTTTCATCAAGAAAGATGTATTAGCCGCCACAATCGATCGAACGCCCAACCCCCCTTCAGTCCAAGGCGTGCAACACCGATTCCAACTAACCGCCACCGACCCCTTTGAATTAACATCCCCAGTCCAAATGAAGTTACGCATGGCCCTTTCCATTTGCTTGAGCAGAGTGCGGGGCCATTTGTAAACCATCATTGTGTGCACATACGAACTAGTAATCACCGAATTAACGAGGCAAACTCGACCAGCTAGGGAAAGAGAAGTACCTTTCCATCTTCTGAATTTGAGGATGACCTTATCAAAGACGGGCTGTAGATCCGCAACCTTAGGGGCACCCTTAAAGATCACTGCGCCTAGATTTACGGTAGGAAACGTCCCGGGCTAAATCCCCATGATAGCTCGCACCCTCCCACGAACATGCAATGAGAACCGGGAGCCAAAGTAAACTTTAGATTTCCGAGGATTGAACGCTTGGACCGAAATATCCATATAAAGGTTGAGAATCTGAAGAAGGATACGGGCGTTGGCTGAAGAAGCCCTACACATAATAACAATGTCATCCGCGTATAAGATGGATGATGGAGAGATAATTCGTCTGGGCACCATGAACGGATCTATCCGATTTTGATCAACCGCAACTTCAATAAATTTACTAAGTACTTCCTCCGCGATGCAAAACAGTAACGGGGATAAAGGATCACCTTGTCTGACCCCTCTAAAACAGGGAAAGTACCCCACCGACGTCCCATTTAGTAGTACTGATATTCTGGACGACCAAAGAATAACATCCAACCAGTGAACAAAAATTTCTGAGAAACCAAAGCGGCGCAAAACGTGTAGTAAGAAATCCCATTTCAATGTATCAAACGCCTTACGGATATCAATCATCAAGATCATATTCGCATCCGATCGACCATGCAAGACAGTGAACCCTTCAGAGACCATGGCAATACAATCGTGAATTTGCCTTCTCGGATTAAACCCGAACTACGTAGGATATAAATAGGTAGCAATAATCGCACCCAAATGCGTAGCCAATATCTTAGTAATAATCTTGAACAGAAAATTACTCATAACAATCGGGCGAAAGTTCTCAATGACATTAACATCCTTAGTCTTTGGGATGAGCGCCATGAAGCTAGCATTCGAACCCAAAGATAGGGACGAGCTAATGAAGAAAAACCTGGCCGCGGCTATCACCTCGATGGAGATGACATCCTAGAAGTGGCGATAAAATATCCCACTAAAACCGTCTGGTCCTGGAGAGCTATCCGAATCCATATCAAAAATCGCTTCCTTAACCTCTGTATCCGAAGGAATGATTGTCAAGCTAGCATTATCCGACGCCCCTACTCTGGGGGAAATAACCTGATCAACTATAGTATAATCTGCAATGGTACCCCTAGTGTCCGCGAAGAGCTCCTTATAAAAAGAGATAATGTGATTCCCGAGAACTGCTACATCATCAGTGTAACTGCCATCCACCATAAGACCCTGAATCCCTGTATGTCCGCTGCGAATCTGGCTACGACGATGAAAAAATGCCGTATTACAATCCCCATCCTTAAGCCAAGCCGAGCGTGCCTTTTGCTTAAGGAATTCAAATTGTAATAGCAATGTCTGAGACATCATCTTCTGGACGTCCATCTCCTTGTCCCGACGAGCAGCTGCATAACCCAAATTCTCAATATCTACCTGAACCTGACGAACTTGCTCCATCTGATACTCCACCATGTGATTAACGTCCCCAAAAACATCTCTGTTCCAGACCTTAATAACCTACCGCAACCTCTTGAGCTTCCACATAACGCGCAACAGAGGGTTGGGCGTGATGCAAGGATCAACCCAAGAAGTGGTAACCAAATCGTGGAACGTGTCGTGATAAATCCACATACACTGAAACCGAAATGGAATCGGACCCCTGCTAATGGAAGATGAGCAAGAAACCAAAATGGGATGGTGAACGTATCTAATGCGTGGAAGAACTAAGCCCTTGACCACTTGCCAAAAAGAGAAAAATTGGCAAGTTGCTAGGGTTCGATCCAACTTAGCCTGAAGGAGGGATAGAGGCCTTCGGGGGGAGCACCAAGTAAATGAAATCTCCATAGTCGACACTGCAAACAAACCAGCATCCTCCAAATAATCCCTTAAATCCTGACAAGAGGCTTGGGATAAAGTACCACTACCAGAGCGCTCATGATGTCCCAAGACCGCGTTTAAATCCCCAATAAGCAGCAGATCAGTAAGACCCAAATTCCTCAAATCCAACCAGAGCGCACGCCGAGAAATATGATCACACAAACCATGAGTAAAACCAATATGAAAAACCATATAACCAAATTGAACTTGCAAAACAATACATTGAGTAGAAGACCAACCTGATTAAGGACAGAAATACCAGCATCAAGAAGACCCAAATATCTGGACGTCCATTAGCCCGGAAGTTCTGAGCCACGAACCTCAATCCCAAACTATTTCAATAAGAATCCAAAATCGATGAAATATCCACTTTAGGCTCACAAATAGCTAAAATGGAAGTTTTGTGTTTTTGACATAACGCCTTAAGAACATTACGAGAGGCAATGTTCCTAATCCCCCAGTTGTTCCAGAAGATGCAATTCATTGAGACGGTGGGGGGGTGGTGCCCATAATGACCGCACGGTAAAAACCAGAGTGTGGTGTGCTGCATAATGTAACGACTGCGAATTGACCACTTTATCTGCATAATCAGCCCATCGCTTTGAAGCTGCAAAATCTAATTCATTCGGCCCTGGGCAATCCAGCTCAATAGTAACATCATGAATTGCTTGTGATGGACCCTTCGTAACACTCTGGATTAATCTGGATTTAGCAGAGTCCCAGGAGTTGTCCCGGAAGGCACGACTGAGAGCCCGGATTGACTTTTCCAATAGATGCTGAACCGTAATAGGCAGGATAGTGGAGACGGAGCCGGTGTTGGGTGTAGGGGCCATGGGGACCATTTCCCTAGCTGGATAATCTGCATGAGAATCTGCGGATGGTTGATCGGGGGACTGTTTCCCTAGGGGATCCTGCACGCATAGTCGAACCCGTATTTCCCATTGAGTCATCAACGACCTTGCCCTTGTCCTGTTGCACAGGACGATAAACTTTCCGAACCTTGGAGCGTCCTCGCTGAACTGAATTCTGACGTGTTGTTGAGGCCCTGGAATGTCCATTGTTAGGAGATGCGCGCCTTCCCTTAGTTGAGTTTCCCGTGGCATTAAGACGACAAGAAGTCGAGTGTCCCATAACATTACACTTCGAACAAAACTCAGGGAGTTTCTCATAACTGACTGACATAAAGGAACACTACCCAACTCTTTCTACCATAATGTGATCCTCCAACGGCTTTGCAAGATCAATATCAACCAGCACCCGAACAAAATATCCCAGAGAACCATCAAGCGATTGATGATCAATTTGTATAGCAATTTCCAATAACACTGGCAATCCCAAGGATGGTATTGGGATCCCAGTACTCCAAACTAAGCTCGAATATGCAGACCCAAACACTAACCACTGATGTGTGTACCTTGTACGGATTGAAATTCGGAACCACTAACTTAATTAATATGTAATTGAGCTCAAGCTCGATCCTGCGCACTAACTTTGTGGTTTGCCCACTACTTGGAAGTTACATTTTAGTGGCCATTGAAGGTTGCCCACTACTTGGAGGGTTCAACCCAATATCCCATGGAATTACCGCCCTGCAGTTAAGATGCCCTCATCTGATTGGAAGTCCTACTAAATAGGACTGTATTGTAGTTGTTCATCTACACAAGAATTCTCTCATTTTACATGTAATTTACATCTTTCGCATAGTGTACTCGCTTTACATTTTACATAGTCATTCCGGAGCCTTGAAACTTGAAGTGCTACAAAGGACGAGTTGTTGTCGTATCTTTGGGATAACACGTTTGTTCCGTCAGCACTATATGGGACGTGTTTATCTTGCGGATATAATCTAACTCGCCTCAACAAATATATAATTTTGTTTCTGTTTCTTTATGATAGATATCATCTGTTCTATGTTATACTCCAGTTTACAGAATACACTTGTAATTCAACATCACAAGATAAACATCTTTTTTGAAAACATTGGCGTCCAGCTCCACTTCAAGAGTGACCATTCCGACTGCTCCTGCTTAGGGTGGAAAGCCAAAAAAATTTGATGGCACTGATTCTAAGAGATGGCAATCCAAAACATTTTTCTACCTTACTACGCTAAGCTTGGCCAAGTTTCTGAAGAAGGATCCACCAGTGGTGGAAACAAATGATACAAACATGGAGAAACGTGCTGCTTTTGATGCCTGAGGATAGGGTGACTTCCTGTACTGCAATTACGTCCTAAATGGACTGTCTGATTCACTATATAATGTATATAATGAAATGAAAACTTCCAAAGAACTCTGGGATTCTTTGGAAAATAAATACCGAACTGAGGATGCTGGTTCAAAGAAATTAGTGGTCGACAGGTTTCTAGATTTCAAGATGGTGGATTCTAGATCTGCCATGGATCTAGTTCAAGAATTCCAGTTGATTCTGCACGATATTCGTGTTGAAGGAATGCAACTGGATGAAGCATTCCAAGTGGCTTGCATGACTGAAAAATTGCCACGTAGTTGGAAAGATTTCAAAAATTACTTGAAGCACAAGTGAAAGGAAATAAATCTTGAAGATCTAATTATGTGATGATACATTGAGAAAGGTAATCACAAATTAGATTCAATATTTGAGAAATGTGCAATTGATTCAAATGCAAATTTATTAGAATATGGTGGTTCTAATAATAATAAAAGAAAATGTGACAACATTTGCAAGGGAAAGAAACCTGTAAACAAAAAGCCTTTTAAAGGAAATTGTCACAATTGTGGTAAGCCTAACCACATGATTAATGATGTCGCCTTCCGAAAAAACCAAAATATAGACAGCCCAATGGGAGTATGGTTGAACACATCGGTGTGATCCAAGAGCTGACTGAAATGGATCTATCTGCAGTGGTTTTTGAAGCAAACCTTGTGGATAATCCAAGAGAGTGGTATATTGACACTGGAGCCACTCGACATATCTATTCTGACAAGGATGCATTCTCTACTACTTCCCTTGTACAGGTAGAAAACTTAATATGTGTAATTCTTCCTCTTATGATATTGCAGGTTATGGCAATGTGGTTCTAAAGTTTACATCTGGAAAAGAGCTATTTTTGAAGGATGTTCTACATGTCCCGTAAATCCGGAAGAATCTAGTGTCATTATCTCTTCTTGTAAATCATGGTTTCATCTGATGTTTGAGTCTGAAAAATTTATTTTGACTAAGTTTGGACAGTTCCTAGGCAAATGTTATCTTCATAATAGACTGTCCAAAATGAATGTGATGCCAGTTCACCGTGTAAACGATTCAAGAAACAATAAAATTGAGTCTACTTCTATTTATATGCTTGAGTATTCTGATTTGTGGCATGTTAGATTAGGACATATTAATCTAAATGCTATAAAAACATTAATAAATTTGGAATTGCTTCCAATATCAAAAATTGATTCTCAAAAGAGATGTGAATTCTATATTGAAGCTAAAATAGCTATATTACTTTTTCATTATGTGGAAAGAAATACAATACCTCTAGAATCGACACATATCGATGTATGTGATCTAAAATTTGTGCAAACTAGAGGTGGTAAAACATATTTCATCACGTTTATTGATGCTTGCATAAGATTTAGCTACTTATATTTATTAAGAAGCAAAGACGAAACTTTGGAAGCTTTCAAAAATTATAAAAGTGAAGTTGAAAATCAACTTGGCAGTCCGATTAAAATAGTTCGGAGTGATAAAAGGTGGATAATATTTTGCACCTTTCGAAGAATTATGTAATCATTGGAGAATAATTCATCAAACTACTGCTCCATATTCACTACAATCTAACGGTATTGCTGAATGCAAAAACATAACGTTGAAAGAAATGATGAATGCATTATTGATTAATTCTGGGTTACCTCATAACATGTTGGAGCTGTTCTAACATCTAATCACATTTTAAATAAAATCCCACTTAAAGGAAAAAAAATAGGACACCTTATGAATTATGGAAAAACCATAAGGCATCCTATAAATACCTTAAAATGGAGGGGGGTGTTTGGCTAAGGTAGCAATACCTGAACCTAAACAAGTCAAAATTAGCCAAAGACGGTTGATTGTATTTTTATTGGATATGCATACAATAGTAGTGTATATCATTTATTGGTACACAAGTCAGAAAATCCAGAAATATCTGAAGGTACCATCATTGAATCAAGAAATTCGATATTTTTTGAAAATATGTATCCTTGTAGAGAAAGGATTGAAATGAGTTCTAACAAAAGAACTCATGAGAAATCAAGTAGTTCTTCACAAGGTAGCGAAGAACCATGACAAAGTAAAATAACCAAATTGCTATGTCATTTGGTCCAGATTTTGTCACATATTTTTTAGATGGTGAGCCAAGTACAGTTAAAGAGGCTCTGCCTAGTCCAGATACTCTGCTCTAGAAAGATGCTATTAATAGTGAAATAGAATCCATTTTGCAAAATCATACCTAGGAGTTGGTTGATCTTCCTCCAGGTAGTAAACCTTTAAGATGTAAATGGATCCTAATTAAAGAAGAAATATAAGGCAGATGAAACTATTGCTAAGTATAAAGCCACCTTTAATGGCTAAAGGCTTCAAACAAAAATAAGGAAGTGATTTCTTCGACACATATTCACCTGTAACAAGGATCGCATCTATCCGAGTGCTTCTTGTGATTGCTACTTTGCACAATCTTGAGATTCACTAAATGGATGTGAAACCTGCATTTTTAAATGGTGAA
Source organism: Rehmannia glutinosa (assembly GCA_016081115.2). NCBI lineage: Eukaryota > Viridiplantae > Streptophyta > Magnoliopsida > Lamiales > Orobanchaceae > Rehmannia > Rehmannia glutinosa. The sequence goes on from CM071930.1 coordinate 51,879,529, forward strand.
TTAGAAGAAGAAATATACATAGAACAATATGAAGGGTTTGTAGCACATGGACATGGTCATGAGAAAAAGGTGTGCAAACTAATAAGATCGTTGTATCCAAAATAGTGGCATCTCAAATTTGACACAACGATGTTATCAAATGGTTTTATAATCAACGAATGGACAAGTGTGTGTATGTTAAAGGCTCATCAAATGCATTTGTCCTAGTTTGTCTATACGTAGATGGTATGTTGATCATGGGCAGTAGTCTTGATATAATCATAGGCACTAAGAAAATGTTAAAAAAAGTTATTGGCAAGAAGGACATGGGGAATGCTGATATGATTCTCGGAATTAAAATTAGCAGAACATCTGAAGAAAATAGCTTGACATTACCCATTTATGTGGAGAAAGTGCTCAAGAAATTCAATATTTTTGATGGTCAACCATCGAAACCCCATTGATTTGAGCATAAATCTGGTTGCAAATAAAATAGAACCATTAGCTTAGTTGGAATACTCGAAACTGATAGACAGTTTGATGTACATTACAAATTGTACACATCAAAACCTTGCCTCGTCTCCGTAAATAAATTGAGTAGGTTTACGAGCAATCCAAGCCAAGAGCATTGGAAAACACTAATTAGGGTTTTAAGATACTTAAAATACATCCAGACTTATGGGATACACTACTCAAGATACCCTGCAGTACTTGAAGTGTATAGTGATGTTAGCTGGATTTCAGATTCAAATGACTCCTACTCCATTAGTGGATATATATTATTGGAGGCAGAGCGGTATCATGAAAATCCACAAAACACACTTGTGTAGTTCGATCCACCATGGAATCTGAGTTTATATCTTTTGATGAAGCTGGTGAAGAAGATGAATGGCTTCGTGATTTCTTAGAGGATATTCCATGTTGGAGAAAGCCATTGCCTCCTGTGATGATTCACTGTGATAGACATGCTACTATAGGGAGAGCACAAAGTAACATGTATAACTGTAAGTCGAGAAATATTCATCGTAAACATAATACCGTAAGACAAATGATATCTAATGGTGTAATATCAATTGACTATGTAAAGTCAAAGGATAACATAGCGAATCCACTCACAAAAGGGCTTAACCGAGATCAATTGAGTAAATTGCTAGAGGGAATGTGTCTAAAATCCACAATTTAAACAACGATCAAAGTGGTAATCAAACCTTGGTGACTAGAGATCCCAAGAACTTCATTCAATGGAAAACTAAGCTTTGAAAGTTAGTTAAGCACTTGACAATCAGTTCACCCATCCCGGCAAAAAAAGTGCAATAATTTTGTTGGTTGTGGTAAGATCTAAGTCTTAATGACTTTTAATGATTATTGACTTGGTCAATTGAGATCACCTATATAAGTGAGAAGTGAGGGCTGCTTCAATGTGACATTTATAAATCCAAAGTGTTGTCCATGGCCGAGAAGGACACAACTGAAGAACAGAATATGGTAGAGATCATATTGGGTAAATTATCGTTGACTAGGTATACACGAAGGAGGAATAGTTCAAGGGATTGCGTCCACTAGGCCTCCGATATATCCGATGATATTTACAAAGGAAGGTTCAAAGTCGATGTAGGTCCCAAGGGGTGATAAGTAAAGTTTAGAAGTGGGGTTGAATAAACTTTACCAACTTTTTATTTATAGTTCTTTTAGAATTTCAGAGTTAACTCAAGTCAGCTAAGTACTTGGTGGACAACTAGATTTGCTTACACAGCAGAATGAGCCACTCAACAGACTTGACAGAGCTGTTAATAGTATAACTTAGCTATTTCAGCTAACACTTTAAAATTACAGTTGACTTGGTTTTTAACAGCGGGAGACTTTCACCATTTGTTTGAATACATTTTTCAACACTTGTTTAAGATAGGTTATTATCAGTTGACTTAGCAAATTAACAATTAGCAGTTATAAAGATATGCAAGAAAGATAAGTATGCTGAAAGTAAAAGACACAACCAATTTATAATGGTTCGAGGATGGGGTGATTCGTAATCCACTCTTTCAAAACCCCTGGAGGAATCCACTAATGTAACTTAACTTGGTTACAAAATGGTTACGTCACCGAGTCATCTTTGATCACACAAACTAGTCGCTCCTAGGACTCACCTCTTCTTCACAAGATGGTCGCCCGCTACTTAGCCCTCCAACAGGTTCAAAGCTCGGTTTTATCTAGAACCTTAATATACCTCATTTAATCTTGGAGAGTAGACCCCTTTTTCTTGAAACAAGTTTTTCCTCTTCAACAAATGAAGTCGTTTTTACTTCACCGAATGTGTTGGATTGATTTCCTTCGAGATTAGACTTGAGGATATTCTTTGAATACTTGAGAGATATTGCTTTGCAGGTTATTTGCTTGCTTGCTTGCTTGTATTCATATTCGTTCTTGGTAACCTTCTCTCTGATGGTTCCTCATCCTTTTATAGTGCACGTTTGAAAAATATGTCTATTTAAGAGATAGACATATTTTTCAAACTACACTTCGTAGGTTGTTGGCTTGTCTTGTCTTGCAGCATTGATGTGAACTACACTTTGAATGTAATGTGCTGCAGTCTTTCCTTAAACTCTGCAGGATTTCAGGTACATCCCATTGGCTTCTTCTTTGTTTTGCACTCTTTCAAAGAAAATAGCTTTATTGTAGACAGTCTGACACATGTCTATTTCTAACAAAACCTTGACTTTGCTTGACAACAAATCTCTTTTAGCTTTCTTTGATCATGTCCACGTGCAATACCCCTTAGACAATTAATTCCAATGATTTAAGAATGACTTTTTCGTCGGTACCACCGACCGAGACAACTTTTTCACAATTGATCGAACTTTCACTTCACTTCACTTCACTCATCTGTCACACAATGGATCTTCTCTTTGATCTTTGGTCGAGTCCTGCAATCTTCAACTTGGCTGCTTCTTCACAGCTTACATAATCTATCTATTACAAGTTAGTTTACAGTTGAATTGGGGTGCCAACTTCCTAATCTAAGTTTTACATGGTATCATCAAAATTATAAATAAATTTCCCAATAGTCACAAACTACCTGTCCTGATACAATATGTTTTCATTAAAACTAAGTAAAAGAGTTTGCATTTTCATGTGCATTTGATTTCCACTCATGTGGGGGATTGTTGAAATTGGTTTTAAGAAGGTTGGGTTATAACTTAATTTTGACCAATTTTTTAGTGACTAATTATTTAATTCTAGAGGAATTAAATATTGCAATAATAATCTACATTTTGATTAGATGTGTTTAGTATGTTTAACTTCTCAAAACATATTTATGCTGAGAGAAATAAAATACACAAGTTAGTCACTTGAAAATGGGATAATGAATGTTGGGAAGGTGAAAAGTCACCCACCCCAAATAGAAAATTTATATTGATTAAATTCAATATATCAATAAGTGGTTGTGGAAGAGTGTTCAAGATAATATAACTGTACACATGTGATGTGTGGTGGGAAAGACCACACGCGCGCGCACTCGCTCGGCCTGAGGCCCGTGCACGTGCCTGGACTGGACCTAATTTTGAACAAAAAATATTTGTTTTTTATTTTTGAAAAATTAAAACAAAAAGATAATTGGCTGAAAAGCTGAAATTGTCACCACTAACTTAGTGGTTATAAACTATCAAAAACCTCTTTAAATAAAAAATATATAAAAATTTATCTAATTCATAAATAATAATAATATAAAAATAATGATAATATCAATACATTTTGTATGGATCAAATAAAAACTATTAAACTTAAAATTATTTCTCATAAATATAGAAAAAGTACATAATTTTTAAAGTCCAAATCCATAATTTTTAAAACCCATTACAAAATCAGATTTTGAGTGATTATATCATATATTTTTAATTCAATATTATTTTTTATTTATATATGCAATATGTGTGTCAAATTGAAGATCGTAACAAGATAATTAATTCGATATATTGTACGTAACAATTATTATATCACTACAAGAAAACATACAATATTCTGCTTATATATATATGCATTGGATCAAATGTGGTAGGGGTCTCCACGTAAGACAGTGTGGAGTAATCCCAGCCATTATTTTATAAAATCCAAAGGTCGAGATTTTATTGAATTTTAGACCTTTTTTCTTTTATTTTTTTATCGATAAGGGCAATTTTGTCATTTAAAGTATGCATTTTTCGATTTTTTTGATAACCGCTTAGGGAATCGGTTTTTTAGGGATTTGATTAGTGATTTATTCCTGTTTTTATTTCACATTACCATTTGAAAACATATCTCTAGTTTTCTCTCAGAGCTTTCGACTGTGAAGAACTTTTTTTAGCTTTCTTCTTTCACGCGATTTTTTTTCTTATAGAGTTTTTGCTACTGTGTAGAAGAATTCGTCATCCTTTTTTTATAATCCATTAAATTATAGTTTGAAAAATGTCAAATGTTTTAAATCATACATCAGATACGTATATGCACTAGTATTTAAATAATTATGCACCATATAAAAACAATATATGCATCAAAATTACAAATGTAATTTGTCATTCTTCCTAATGTGCACAAGTTGCAAAGTAAAACTAAATATGCGTCGTTATAATTCAGTTATACAACAAATATCCACTAACTATGCATCAAAATTACAAATGTAATCTGTCACTATTCCTAATGAGCAAAAGTTATAAATTAAAGTCAAATATGCATCGTTATTATTCACTTGTGTATCAAATATACAGTAAATATGCATCAAAATTACAAATGTTCTGTAACTATTCCTAATGACACAAGTTACAAATTAAACTAAATATGCATCATTATTATTTATTTATGCATCAAATATACACTAACTATGCATTAAAATTACAAATGTAATGCTAATGGGCACAAGTTACAAATTAAATTAAACATGCATCATTGTTATTCAGTTACGCATCAAATATACACTAACTATATATTTACATTCCAATTTATGTTCCATATTTTTTTCGATCCCAATTTATTTTCCAGATTCGATCTCTCCATATTCGCAAATTTCATTTATCGTTTCCATTGAAATCTGATCCTAATTTTGCTGTATATATTGATTTTCTGTGGTGTTCATGTCGTAATTTTGTTCTTTTTTTTTGCCACAATGAAAGACGTAATTTTGTTCTTCTGCTACATATTCTGTTATCTTTTTTCATTTACAAGCATGACAGAGATAAGGATGGTGATTTTGTGTGATTGTTTCAGTTATAGAAAGTGATTTCATAATATCCCATGATTATTGGCATGTAGATGCTTTTATGATGGAAAGTTTGTTACACCATTTTAATGATTTACTATATTACTCTTTTTATGTTTAAAATAATTTGTAAAAATGCTCTAATTTTGATTGGAATCTGAACCATTGATTAGTAGGTGTGGATGGTTGTGAACAATGCATACGGTCTCACAGTAAGGAGCTGTCCTACGAGATCCTATCCATATATATATATATGATTTGGATCATGTGAGTCTACATAGTTAGGGTAAGTACGTGAGGATGAATACTGATCGTTGAGTTTTTTTTAATGGTCTAGATTGATTTGGATAATTGTTAGTTTTTTCTCTTTTAACTGCACATTAAGGGTAATTGGGTAATTTTTTTTTTAATAAATAAAATTGGGTATTACAGCAGTTATTAAGGAAGTGAATGCATGCATTGTTTGAGGAATCACGTATCTAGGTGGATGACTTTTCAGTTGGGAAAAGAAATATTTTAGTATCTGTCATACTCTTCGAAAACTGGTGAGAAAAAAAAACACAGAAAATTTTCACAGTGAAGTTGATTCTTCTTCGAGGAGTCTCTCCTTTGTTTTAAAAGTTGGCAAGATTTTTTATCGAAGTATTCGTGTTATTCCACTAGAGACGGAGGTTTTTGACTGTTGATTCTTGTTGCTGCCCAGAAAATCGTTGGAGGTACTTGTTTTGGGTTTTTACAGTTTCGATTATACTAGGGTTTTTTTTGCAAAGTTTTTTTGCTAGGAGACGGAAAGTGTGACTTAGAATTTTATGTTTTTGGTTGAATTTATTTCGTGTTTGTGAAAGGTAGCTTTTGATTTTTCATGAGTTTGAGCCATTAGATTAGGGATTTTCGATGATTTTGCAATAATAGGTACGAGTTTTTTAAGTATGCTCTCTTTGTTGCTTACATTGTACACGACCTTTGTTTTTTTATATATGATTGTTTGGATTTTTTTGATTTTTGTTGTTATTTGTTCGTTGTATGTTTATTGTTAGTCAGTTGTTTGGGATTTAAGTAGTTATTAATGTCTTCTCCAGTTGTTGCATGTGTCTATTGCTTTTGTTGCTTGCTAATTATGCAAGTCTTGCTTATGACGTGTAAATGTGGCGGGACAGGTGGGTGTTTTTGTTGTTTTTGCCATTTGTTTGAATTTGTGTCATTAGAATAGGAGTTTTTCGATGTTAATCTCATAATAGGTTACCCTTTTTTTTTTAATTTTTAAGATATTTTTGTATTGTTTAGTTCTTCCTTACAATGTTTATGCATGTTGCTTTTTTGATGTTGTAGTTATTACCCCCTCCCCCATATGTAACTGTTTTGTCATACTTTTGTCACTGGGATTTTCATGTTTTTCATTTTTTGCATGTTTATATTAGGTTTTTGCTTTCTGTTTGTAGATGTTGTGCTTATGAGATGTAGATATTTTGCAGGTTTTGTTTTTGTGTGTCAAGAGATCGCTAAAGCTAGTGGAAAAAGAAAGAATATTGGGGATGAGGTTGTCAAAGATAACTAAGATAAGCACGATGGGGTGAAGAGGGTGAAAGAGCAAGGTCATGAGGGCAAAGTGGTAGGGAAGACTGCTAATCTGAAAACAAATACAAGAGCCACTTCGAGGGCTTTAGTTGACGCTATTAGACGGTTTAATCCTGTTCAGAGTGATGTTATTGTGAATATGGGATTTTGAGGCTTGCTTGACTGAAAATTAAATACTTCCCTCCTAAATTGACCTTTTGGCTGGTTGACAATTTTAACCCTGTGAGTTGTGAGTTGGCATGGGGTTTTGGAAAATCGATTCATATAGATGCTGGGGATGTTGAATGGGTCTTAGTATTCCGAAATGGCAATGTTACAATTGGGAAGAAGTGTCATTTAGAAGAGTGTGCTTTGCTTGAGGAGTGGCATAATAGTTTTTCAAAACTTGGTAACAAGATTAAGGCCGGTGAGTTGTGGAACGAGATGGTGAGTTGCACGGATGGAGGCGTCTGGTTTATGAGACATTTTATTGCTCTTGTTGACTATTTGGTTATTGGGAACAAGCCATGTGGATACGTGTTAGGAAATTTATTTTGTAGATTTTGATGATACCATGTAAAGCTTAAACTAGGAAGTTGGCACCCCATTTTCCTTGTAATTTGTATCGTAATAGATAGAGATGAGAGAGCTGAGTTAAGTCAGCTATGCTAAGAAATACAAGAAGTCAACTGAAGACTAAATTGAAGACTCCGATGTGTGTCAGCTGAGTATGGACTAGAAGAAAGTCAAGATCTCGACTGAAGGAGTATCATCTGAGGAACAACTGTGAGAAGAGTCAGTCAAGTCAACTCAAGGAAGTCAAGTCTCAAGTTGAAGTGACAGTTAAGTCATCCAAAGTCTGGAGCTGACTCAAGTCACCTGGGGATTAAAAGACAGCAGTCAAGTCAGGACAAATGAGTTAGATCCGTTGATGAAAGTCAAGAATGTTACTCGGAATATAACATGCCAGAGTTTTCAGAAGTAAAGTGTTAGTCCCAGTTATGTGAAAGAGGAATAAACCAATAGGAAACACTGCACCATGTGTCAGATAAGCTGCAATGCTGCAAGATATTTAATACGAGGATATGTCAACATCAAGGACTGCAGACAAGCCAACGGACACAAGTGACTTTTGAAATTAGCCTATCTCTTCAACGGGCAAAATTTCAAAAGTGCACTATAAAAGGCTGAGGAATTTATTGAGAAAAGGTTACCTGAACCACGAACAAACAATCAATATTCAAGCATTTTAACCTGCAATATTCTCAAGTATATTCAAGAAAATCCTCAAGTCTGAAACACGAAGGAAATCGATCCAACATAAGCTGTGAAGGAAAGACAACTTCAAACCTATTGAAGAGGAAACTTTTGAAGAATCAAAAGGGGTCTACTTTCCAAGGAGGATTGTAGGAAAGTTCAAGGTCGAACCAGTATCCAGTTATTGGAGAGATTCGTGATCAAATCCAAGAGCATGAGAAGTGAGCTTAAGTAGCAAGGCAGCTGCCCTATGAAGAAGCTGAGTCACAAGAGAAGCCAGCTGTGTGATCAAGGTTGTCTCTAGACTGTTCACCATGTTGTAAACTGATCTGTTACATAGTGGATTCCTCTAGGAGTTGGAGAAGAGAGGACTAGAAGAATTACCCCAACTTCGAACCTCTATAAAAATAATTGTGTCATTTATTTTTCAGCACATTTACATTTCTTGCATATTTACTTAATATTTGTTGATAAAATTCATATTTGCTATCCAACTGATTAATAACCAAGTGCTAAAAATCAAGTGCTAAAACAAACTTAAAACAAATCAAGGGTGTTAAGTCTTCCACTGATTAAACCAATACATCCAAGTTATTCTATCAACAGCTCTATCAAGTATGTTGAGTGGCTAACTTAGCTGAATAACCAACTTAGCTGTCCCTCAAGGACACAGCTGTTTGAGTTAACTATGTTATATTTTTAAAATGACTAAAATAGAAAATTTGGTAAGGTTTATTCAATCCCCCCTTCTAAACCTTACTCACACCCCTTAGGACCTACAAGTAGTATCAGAGCGGTTGGTTCATTGAGCCTTCTGCACTGGTTACTGAAGTAGATCTCTATCTTTTCAAAAAGGTTTTACACACTTGCATTTTCAAAATCTTTCATTTTAAGCAAAGTTATTATCATGAAAGCAAATCTGACACGTATTCCTATGTTCACTGTTGAAGAATTTGATGATTGGAAAATTCGTATGCATGCTCATCTATCTGCTCTACATGATGAAATGTGAGTTGTGATAGAGGATGGGCCACTGCAAATATTGAAATTGAACACGGCTGTAAGAAGAGCAGCTGCAGCTGAAGGAGAAGAAGTTGCTGCTGAAGAGAGACCAGCCATGGTTGAAAAACCAATGACTTAGTGGACAAATGAAGATAGGAAAAGATACAACTTGGATAATGTGGCCAAGGACATACTCTACAAGACATTGGACAAAGCAATGTCAATAAAGTCAAATCTTGCAAATCTGCAAAAGAAATCTGGAATAAACTAACTTTAATTTGTGAAGGATCAGAACAAATTAAAGAAAATAAATTGTCTGTTGCTGTTCAAAAATTTGAAAATTTTAAAATGCTTGCAGGTGAAACCATGGATTAGCTGGATGCCAGATTCACTTAAATCACAAATGAGCTTTCAGCTCTTGGGAAGGAATACACACAAAAGGAGATGTGTATGAAGATATTAAAGAGCCTCCCAGCTGAATGGGAAATGAAAACTATGGCCTTGAGACATTCCATGGACCTCCCAAGAACATCTAACCATCAGCTATTCTCAGATCTCAAAGCCTACGAGTTTGAGCTGAGAAGAAAAGAGCAAGAGAAGACAGATGTACCCAAGACAGCTGCACTGATAGCTAAGGATGGAAAGAGGTTGAACCCAAGGAAGCCATATACCAGGAGAAAATTGCCCAAATGGTTAAAAGATTCAACAAGTTCTTCAATAAGAACTATAAAAGAATTAAGGGTGAAACCTCCAGGAGACATTCAGCTCCCTCTAAGTCAAGGGAAGATAGGCCACCCAAGAGAGCTGAGCATCAAAGGGTTGAATATCAGAGAGCTGATAACCCAAGAACATAAAGAGCTGATCAAAGAGCTGAGAACCTGTGTTGGAACTGCAGACAACCATGACATTTGCAGTTGATTGTTCCTATCCACCAGTCAACAAATATAGGAATGAAGAGGAAAGAAAGGTCGTCAGAGAGAGAAGACAGGAAAATAATAAAGCCATGTTGGCTGCTGAGACTGTTGAGTAGAGCTGGCAAAATAAGCCCGGCCCGATGGGCCAGCACAGCCCACCTGACATTTGGTATAGGCTGGGCCTTATTTTTAAAGGACCGAAAAAATTCGGGCCTAAATGGCCTGGCCCAACAGGCCCGACGGGCTGATTGGGCTTGGGCTAAAATAGCCCCTTTTTTTCGGGCTGGCCAGCCCGAAAAAATTTTGAAAATTCACAAATTAAGTTACCTCTTACAGTCTTTGCTAGTTGTCTGCCAGTCGGTCCCCCCCACCACTTTACTCATTATTTTCTCATTTAACAAGCAAACCCTACCCTCTCATGTTCACTCCAAAATTGCTAAACGCCTCCACCAGTCACTATATATATATATATATATATATATATATATATATATAGTTGCAAAATCAACTTGAGGCTTGTTCCCTTTTCTTTTAATAATCTCCAGAGAAAGATCAAAAACTTTATGTTCGAGACATTCGAAAAATTCTTTCTGAGTTTGCGAGAATTTGCAAATGTCTAAGAGATTCTCTTTTCTCGTTTTTTTTTTTAACAATCTTTGCTGCATAATGTTGATTTTCCCAAGATAATTTTGTTTCAGTTGTTGCAAAACAAACATTATTAGAGAAATTTTTGCTGCATAATGTTGATTTTTCCTATGTATTTTTGCGCTGGTTATTTGTAAATGATGTACTGTTGTTATTAATTTGTTAATACGCTATTTTCTTCTTTGTTATTTATTTTTTGATTTATTGTGTTTATCTTGTCTGATATCTCATTCAATTATTACCGATATTAGATAATTAATATGTTTTTTGTTGTTTTCTGGTACATAGTATAATCCTTAGTCCCTCAAATGCCAATGCTTTCCCTCATTTTTGGTCACTAGAATAGTTGAATTATCCATCCAGAATCCAAATTATTTGGCAAGAAGTGGATTACCTTTCTTTTTTTCAAACAAGGCTTTTTATTTTTTTTCTTTTAAATACTTTTTACTTGGGCTTATTTTGCCCGATGGCCCGTGGCCCATGACAGGGCTGGACTAGGCTAGGGAAAGTGAGGCCCGATGCAAACTCGGGCCAGCCCGGCCCGGCCCGATTTGATGCATAGGCCCGACGGACTCGGGTTGGACCAGCCCGACTCGGCCCATTGCCAGCTCTACTGCTGAGACAGCCAAGTCTAAAGAAGCAGCAGACTCAGAGAGTAGTGAAGCTGACTAGTCAAGTAACTCTGAGGAAGAGGCTATGATCTGCCTTATGGCTAAATAACAAGATCAATCAAACCAAGAAGATGAGATACACTCTAACTCATCCCATTCAGATTCAAGTGATAGTGATTGTGATACATACACTTCATCACCCACTGATCTTTATGATTCATTAGGAAAAATGATCAAAGATTTTGAACACATAAAATCCTCTCACACAATTCTAAATGAGGAAAACAGCCAGCTTAAAAGCCAAAACTCACAGCTGACTAAAGAGCTGAGTACTCTGAGTCACATAGCTGATGAGAATACTAAGCTGAAAGCTGAGAATGCCAAGATCATAGCAGAGTTATTTTGTAGAAAAGAGGGAAAAAGATCTCAAAAATGTGATTGCCTCATTTACAAAGGCATCCAAATCATTGGATGATCTTATCATGAGTCAAAAAGAATGTGGAGATAAAACAGGCATAGGGTTTAACTCCTTTGTGCACAATCAAACTACAAGAGTGATTTTGGAAAAAGGATCTTCAAGCAATGAAGCATCTCAAAAATCCAAAACACCAAATGTTGCACCCACATTCACTCCTAAGCACAATCACAAACAAATTGGCCTTGGATATAAAGGGAAAGGAAAACAGCTGAGAAGAAATCCAGCCAAGTTCCTCAGCAAACTCCAAACAGAAAATACTCTGTGAAAAGCAAACAGAGCTACCAAAAACCCCAGAAGTTTCATAAGAGAAACACACATGATGGAAATGGTAGAAACTATCCAAACTATGTTGATTGGGATAATGTGAAACATCAGCAAAGACCTATGGAATACAAGCCTAGATGGCAAAGACCAAAAACTCAAAGGTCATTCCAAAAGCAAAAGAGCTAACATCAGCACACATACACACCCAAGCACTATATTCAGAACTATCACAATTATCCCAAGAAAGCAATTGCTAAAACACACACACAGGCATACAGACAAAACAGATAGCTGTATGAACTAAAACCCCTAAGCAATTTGCTAATGCACACTATGATTATGACACTGATAGATGTCAACCTCTTAGAGTCAAGTCCTTTGGCTATAGGTTGGTTGGATCATCTTATAGCACTAACCCCTCAGAACCCAGGCAAATATGGGTACCTAAAAAATAATTTCCTTGATTGCAAGTTCAAGGAACATCTAAGTGCTAACGAAACTGGTACATGGATAGTGGCTGTTCCAGACATATGACAGGAAATAAGAAAAACCTGTCAAGATTCAAGGAGATTAAAGGTGCAAAAGTCATATTTGGAGGAAATGAAGCTCCAGGGAAAATCAAGGGCACAAGATCTATCAAGAAGAATGGATTGGAAATCACAGATGTTTCTTATGTTGAAGGCATCAACTTCAACTTGTTAAGCATCAGCCAACTCTGTGACAAGGGCTACAATGTTGGATTCAATAAGGGAGTGTGCCAGATCAAAGATGGTGAATCAAATGAAATAGTGCTGCAAGGATCAAGATAGAAGAATATGTATGCTGTAGATTGGTCTACTGCTACACCAAGCACTTGTCTGGTAGCAAAGAGCACAGTCGAATCAAGTTGGTTGTGGGACAAGAAACTGAGTCATCTAAATTTCAAGGCAATCAACAAGCATACAAGGAGTCATCTTGTAGAAGGATTTCCAGACTCAGTGTACAAGAAAGAAAGTGTATGTGATGCATGCCAGATGGGAAAACAAATAAAATCTTCATTCTAGGATAAGCCAAGTCCTTCTTTAACAAGGATATTACATCTATTGCATATAGATCTATTTGGTCGAGTTGAACCAGCCAGCATAAGTGGAAAGAAATACACCTTGGTAGTGGTAGATGATTAGTCAAGATATACATGGACTATCTTCATGTGTAAAAACAAGGAAACTTTGCAGAAGTTACCTCAGCTGATGAAAAGAGTTAAAAATGAAAAGAGCCAAACCATTATAAAGATAAGGTCTGACAGAGGAACTGAGTTTTTAAATGGGATAAAAACTCAGTATTGTGTTGAAAATGGTATTGCTCATGAGTTATCTGTAGCAAGAACTTCACAGCAGAATGGAGTAGCTGAAAGAAGGAACATAACTCTCAAGGAAGTTGCAAAGACCATGTTAGCTGAAGCTAGATTACCTAAGAGATTTTGTGCTGAAGCCATTACACATCATGCTATACTCAAAATAGATGCATGATAAACAAGTAATAGACCAAGACTCCATGTGAGATTTGGATAGGGAGAAAGCCAAATGTTGGATACTTCAGGATATTTGGATGCAAATGTTTCATCCATAACAATGGAAAAGATAATTTGAAGACTTTTGATGCTAAATCTGATGAAGGTATCTTTTTGGGATACTCAGCTGAGAGCAAAGCCTATAGAGTGTTGAACAAGAGGACTATGCTCACAGAAGAGTTTATCCATGTGGTTTTTGATGAACCTAATGTAAATGGAGAAGACACTGAAGAGTTAGCTAAGAAGTGAATCAACCAACTATACAGAAGAGTCCTTATGTTGAAGCTGAAGTGAGAGCAAGCAACCTAGATGAAGATGAGATAGCTGAATCTCAAAGACAGCTGGAAAGTCTACAGCTGAATGAAGATGAAAGAGCTGTTCAAGACAACTTAGCTGCGAGGCGGCTAAATCCAGCAAACTTACTCCAACCTGATGTGAGATGGCTGAGAGACCATCCACCAGAGTTAGTTATTGGAGATATTAGAGATGGCATAGGAACCAGATCCAGAGCACATCATGAAGCTATGTTCACTTGTTTTATTTCCCACATAGAGCCTAAAGATGTGTCTCAAGCATTGGATGACACACATTGGATTCAAGCCATGCAAGAAGAGTTGAATCAGTTTGAAAGAAACGAAGTATGGGAATTGGTGCAAAGACCAACCCATCAAAATGTAATTGGCACAAAATGGGTTTTCAGAAAAAAGATGAATGAGGAAGGATCTGTTGTAAGAAACAAAGTAAGATTGGTAGCCAAAGGGTATTGCCAAGAGAGGGTATATATTTTGATGAAACCTTTGCTCCTGTTGCAAGATTAGAAGCAATAAAGATGTTTCTTGCCTATGCTGCACATAAGAACTTCAATGTGTATCAAATGGATGTGAAAAGTGCATTTCTAAATGGACTGTTAGAGAAAGAAGTCGATGTTGAACAACCTCCAAGTTTTGAGCAGAAAACTATTGGAGATAAGGTGTATAAGCTCAAGAAAGCATTATATGGATTGAAACAATCACCAAGAGAATGGTATGATACATTGTCTCAATTTCTAACTGACAATGGATTCACCAAAGGCAAAGTTGACAGAACACTCTTCAGAATTCAAGATGGAGAGAGTATACTGCTTGTTCAAATATATGTGGATGATATCATTTTTTGATCCACAAACAAAGAGCTGTGTGATAAGTTCTCAAACCTCATGCAAGCTAAATTTGAGATGAGCATGATGGGAGAACTGACTTTCTTTCTAGGACTTCAAGTCAAGCAATTGAAGGATGGAACTTTCATTAGTCAGACAAAATACACCAGAGATTTAACGAAGAAATTTGGTACGGAAGAGAAGTCTTCCGTGAAAATTCCAATGAACACATCAGTCAAGATGGACATGGATGCAGATGGCAAAGTTGTAGATCAAACTAGATATAGAGCACTCATTGGATCATTGCTCTATCTAACAAAAAACAGGCCAGACATCACCTTTACAGTAGGTGTATGTGCAAGATTTCAATTTGCACCAAAGGAGAGACACATGACTGCAGCTAAGAGAATCCTAAGGTATTTGAAGGGATGCCATGAAGTTGGCTTATGGTATCCAAAGGAAGGATGATTCAAGCTTATTGGTTACTCGACTCGGACTATCTTTGGATGTAGAGTTGTGGGGAAGAGTACTTCAGGTACATATCAAATGCTTGGAAATAGATTGGTTTCTTGGTTCAGTAAGAAACAAAACTCAATAGCAACATCCATAGCTAAAGCAGAGTACATAGATGCGGGCAGTTGTTGTGCCCAAGTCTTATGGATGAGACAACAGTCGAGAGATTATGAGATTGAAGAAAAAGAGATTCCAACTATGTGTGATAACACTAGTGCTATTGCAATCACTCAAAATCCTGTGTTGCATTCAAGAACAAAGCACATTGATGTCAGGTATCATTTCATAAGAGATCATGTTGAAAAGAAAGACATCACTTTGGAATACATCTCAATTGATAAACAGTTATCTGATATATTCACAAAGCCTCTATGTGAATCAAGATTTGAAGTGCTCAAGAATGAGTTAGGTTTAATTGAGCTGAGTTGAAACTCAGAAGACTCAATCAGTATAGAAAGAAGATGAGAAAATAAAGACAGAGCAAGTTTCACACTTCAGCCAAGTGAAACATCCTTATCGGGAAGTCAACTATATCAAGTTAGCTGACAGCTGAGTTACGTCATGTGAAGAGAGAAACAAAGTTAAGTCACTTTGGATATAAGCTGAATCATTTATGAGCTAAGTGACAAAAACGCAGTCATTTTAAACGAGCGGGAATATTTTTAAGGATGACGTCAGCGTAATAATGACAGTCACAATAAAAGCTGCACAGTAAGCCATATGATTGGATATAAATGCTGCTACATCAAATGCGAGGAATTAAATACGGTTTTTGTTGTTCTAATTTGAGCCATTGATTTTGATCAAAAATTTTAAAATCCAAAATTTGTCCTTTCACGTCCCTTATATACGGAAGTTTGCATTTCTCTCACCTCATGCGAACTGTTCATCTTCAAGTAAAACAATGTTTTTCTCTCTGAAACCCTAAGTAGTCTCAAGCAAGTTTCTAACTTTTCGATCGGTGAAAGTCTCTGAAAAAGGCACCAAAGTTAGATTATGTGAAGCTCTCGAAGCAAATCCACTCCAGTTCTTCAGTGGATTTCGATGGAATGATCAAACAGGGTGCTGATGAGACCCTAGTTCTGAAAATAGCGGAGATGTTAGAAAACTCAAGTCTCGAGGCTTTTCTAACCATTCCATGTAAACAAGAAAATGTTCAGGGCAAACCTCTCAGGTATACTTGATATACTTGATACCCCTCCCCCGAAGAAGAAAGTTGCCCCTGCAGCTCAGTCAAAGAAAGCTGCCCCTACAACTAAGAAAAAGAAAGCACCTGCCCGTGCAGCAGAGTCCCCTGCCCGTGCAGTAGAGTCCCTGCCCTAGAAGCCGAGGCTCCTACCCCCGCAACAGAGACTGAGAAGGAACCCTTAATTCATTCTACAGTCGTGAAGAAGAAGAGAACTGCCACATCAAGGAAGGCAGCTCCTTCTAAGAAGAGCACTACAGATGAATCAACTGAAACAGGACCTGAAGTTCCTCTGGTTCATCCAAGAAAGGGAAGGCTGGTCAGACATTCTGACCTTGAGAAGACGGCTGAGTCTGCCACTCAGTTGGAGAAGGAAGACGAGATTGCTGGAAATCAAGAAGAGCAGTCTCCAGAAGTCATTGATGAAATTGTTAAATCTACTGATGGTGATCAGCAGATATCAATCGACGACCCAGCTATGCGAAAGACATCTGAGGAAGGTGAAGCAGCTGAGACAACTGAGCCTGTTATTGAAAAGGTTGTCTTCCTGCCCACATCTAATGCTGCTGCTTCTGAGGAAGAGCAATGCCTTCTACCTTCCATTCCAGAAACAGGAGGAGAGGGTGAAGATGATGATGACGATGTAATCATGTACTCTCCACTTTACCCAGATATTCAACGACGTCTACGAGAATGGAGAGCATGGAAGCTGTATCACTCAAGGGTGCAGTTCACTCACCCTGAGTTTATAGAAGAAGAACTGTGAGGCAGGCTCTCGACGAAGACAACTGCATGGATATCTTTTGCATCATAAAGGCGGATGAAAAGGATAAATGTGAAGAGCGAACCCAAGAAAAATAAAAAATATGCAAATTTACAGGCTCTCCAAGTCATACTCACACACATCTCAATGTGCTCTCAGAAAGTGATGAGGATCCCACTTCTGTAGCCAAGAAGTCAGATATGCAGCAGGCTGTGAGGGAATCCAGAGCCATCCATGAACATCAGTTGTTAGAAGGTCCAGGAGAGTCATCTCAATCACTCCTGCAAACTGATCCTCGGGGAGTGGCGCAGCACATTGCATCAGTTGTTGTTGCAGCCACGTCCCTGTACACTTAGAGGATGGATCCAAGGGAATTGGCGATGAAGTTGGGAATTTGGGCACCCAAACTGAGGTAACCCATGAAGAAGGTGTTTTACCACCTATCCCAGAGGCTGAGCACTCAATGGAAAAATCCGTGAATCAGGAGCAGAGTAACCCCACTGCTACCGCCACCGGGTAAGCCGAGTTGAAGGGGAAGCTCTCTACCACATCGGGATTGGAGGTTGCTGGGTAAGACTCAACCACGAAGCAAGGAGGAGAAGTTGAGAAAGAACATGAACCTCAGAAGAGTGACATTAACAAAGCTCGGAGCTTGGTTAGTGCCTCTGCCGGTGAAGTGTCACCGCTTTGAAGACCAATGACGTTGTTATCACAGTCGAGGCACAAGATGGTGATGCCCCGGGAGTTAACACTCTAGGCACAGAAAGTGCAATCCAAGGAGTTGAGACTCCTATGGATGCCATGGTCGAAGACCCTAAGATAGCTGTGAATGTAGAAGGGAATGTAGAAGACCCTAAGACAGTTGAGACTGTCGAAGGGAACACTGAAGGCCTCACAACAGTTGAGTCTGTTGTGGGTAGCAAAGGCCCAAGGGTGGTTGAGATTTCCCTGGGTACAGGTCAAAAAGCTTAGAACATCCCTCCTCTAGATAGCGCTGATGCAGAAAAAGAGATAAGTGCATTTCATGATTCCCAGGAAAACATAGACACATCCTTTTTGGGATCAGAAGATGAAGCTGAGTCCACTCCGCTTGCAGATCCTATGGACCGAACTGAGGATGTTCTCAAGGCTAAGAGCCAAATAAGTGAGAAATCGGCTCGCACGAAGTTCAACTTCGATGATGAGCAAACTCCACAAGTCTCATCATCATCTGATGACGCTGATGATGCAACAGAGGAACATGTAATTCATTTAGAGAAGTCTATTGATACCGAGGAAGCTGTTAAGACAGCTGAGGCTCAGTCAGCTGGGCAACACTTTCCAAAAGCCCCAGCTGGAACCGAGTCATCTGCGCAGGCTCCCACAGCTGCAGCAGTAATGACTCCACAAAGCAAAGATATAGCAGCTAAGACCCTCTCTTTCTAACAATAAGCCCCCGGCTCAGCTAACTCAGGAAAGCTCCTTCGCAGTCTCCCACAACTGTGATAAATGCCGATGAAGCTATCGCAGTTGAGGCAAACAAAGGTGAGTCATCACAGGCACAAACTTCACAAACCATCCCTTATGTGCGTGATGATGCCTTTCAAGAGATGTCTCCATTCAATAAAATCCTGCCTAAACTAGAAGAAGAGACAACTGCTGAACAAAGGAGATTCACTGTCAGAGAAGACCCCATAATTCCTACCGACACTATTGTACCAGCAGATTTTGATTTCAATGCAGAATGGCTCGCAGCTGAATCAAGTGAGACAGTTGAGATCCGTGAGGTCTTCAAGAAGATCTGTTAAGAGATTGAGAAGATCGAATGACACCAGGCATCACTGGACCTAAGACTGGACAACAGGGATGCCACTCTCATAGCAGACTTGAGAGGAATCGTGGTACGGATCAGGGAGTGGTCTCAACAGCAGACTGCCATGCGACTCAAGCAAGTTCATTATTTCAAGGCACTATATGGAAGAATGCTCGTGTGGAGTGCTGACAACACCTTGATCAGGCAAAGGATGCAGGAATACATTGAAATATTACACGAGTCTCACAAAACTGAAATGAAGCTGCTGCAACAATTTCAAAAGAAAGAAATTCTACGACTTGAGAATGCTATGAATGACAAATTCAGCCTACTCATGGCTCAAATGAAGTTAGTGACAGCCGAGTCCAAGGCAACTCGCTCAGAATTTCGAGCAGCATATGACGCAGCCGACTCCAAACAAAACTCAGCTATAAGGAGGCTAGATTTCATGCTCGCATGCATGTTCCCTGAGTCCCTCTCACCTTTGATGATGCCAAAAAGGGGGAATAGGAGCTCCTTAAGGGATCAAAAGAAGAACAACTGAAGAAAAGTTCAACTGAGAAGAAGGGTAAAGCAGCTGAGAGGGAAAGTTCGAAGGATCTGATTTTGATGATAGCTGAAACCCCTCAGCAAGGTCATGTTACTGCCTCCATCCTGAGCAAACTCTGTAACCCTACCTATTGAGCACTCTGCTGTGTCAATAGCAGAGAAAAGGAATATTATTGAAGAAGGGTTTGAGGAGTTCTCTAAAAAGCAAGATGTTCGAGTTCAGGACGCGTTGAAGCAATATGGTGGTATTCCAGCAGGAAATGATCAAGATGCCATACCTGATGATGGTTCTGAGCCTAGATTAGTTGATGAATTCAAAACACTCGAATCAGAAGGCTACTTCCAAGGAATGGCTCTGGCTCAAGCATGGGGTTTTGTACTGGGAAAAAGGTCTAGCATTATGCCAAGAAGTAAAAAGCAGCCGATCTTCCAAAGAGCCACTCACCGAAGCGAAGACTCGATGCGCAAATATACACCCAGAGATAGAGGAAGAGTTGAGTCAGGTAGAGGTAGAGCTGAGTCAGGCAGAGGAAAAAGTGGTGGCGGAAGAGGTTCCCAACCTCGACCAAAACCCAAGGATGTTGAATATGTAGATCCTGACAAGAAAGGTTTGATCTATTGGGCTGGATATGACCAATTAGCCAACCTTGAAGTGGAAAGGAAGAATGCTGAGGCAGTAAGGAGACAAGAAGAAGAAAACGAAAGGCAAACACGTGAATGGCTAGGGAGGAAGCAAATGGGTGATGCTTCCAAACGGGCCTATGAAAAGAAGAAAAAGGAAGAAGCTGAAAGAAATAAAAGAAGAGCTGAAGAAGACAGAATTAGAGAAGAAAAAGAATCAAGAAGGAAGTAGCGAAGACATTGAAGTATTGCTGCAAACCCCTCCATGTATTTTTATGTAAATACATTCATGTAAGTCTTCTGTAAAATACTTAGTGAACTTTTCTGTAATTTTTCACTTTGTATGAACTCTGGTATCTTAGCTTAGAGATGTATATTGCACTTATAAAGAATGCTTACTAAATGTAAACAGCTGTGTAAAGGACAAGAATGTTATGATCAATAAATGATCTATTTCAAGCATACATTCTTTGTTACTACATTGTCTGTATGTATCTTTGTTGTTTATGTTTTGTTGAATTTATTTAAGTTTTGGCATCATCAAAAAGGGGGAAATTGTTAGGAAATTTATTTTGTAGATTTTGATGATACCATGTAAAACTTAAACTAGGAAGTTGGCACCCCATTTTCCTTGTAATTTGTATTATAATAGATAGGGCTGAGAGAGCTAAGTCAAGTCAGCTATGCCAAAAAATACAAGAAGTCAACTGAAGACTAAATTGAAGACTCCACTGTGTGTCAACTGAGTATGGCCTAGAAGAAAGTCAAGATCTCGAGTGAAAGAGTATCAGCTGAGGAACATCTGTGAGAAGAGTCAGTCAAGTCAACTCAAGAAAGCCAAGTCTCAAGTTGAAGTGACAGTTAAGTCATCCAAAGTCTGGAGCTGACTCAAGTCACCTGGGGATTAAAAGACAGCAGTCAAGTCAAGACAACTGAGTTAGATCCGTTGATGAAAGTCAAGAATGTTACTCAGAATAGTAACATGCCAGAGTTGTCAGAAATAAAGTGTTAGTCCCAGTTATGTGCAAAAGGAATAAACCAATGGAAAACACTGCACCATGTGTCAGATAAGCTGCAATGCTGCAAGACATTTAATACGAGGATATGTCAACATCAAGGACTGCAGACAAGACAAGACAAGCTAACGAACACAAATAAATTTCCCAACAATTTCCCCCTTTTTGATGATGCCAAAACTTAAATACATACAAACAATATGTAAACAACAAAGATACATACAGACAATGTAGTAACAATGAATGTATGCGTAGAATCAATCTTTTTATTGATCATAACATTCTTGTCCTTTACACAGCTGTTTACAATGTGTATCATAGAAATCAGAGCATACTTATATCTACGCAAAATACATATTTTTCATTAAATGTACAGAAGACTTACATACATATGTATTTACAAAAGTAAAATACATGAAGCGGTTAGCAGCAACACTTCATCGCCTTCGCTGCCTCCTTGTTTCTTCTTCAGCTCTGTCTTCGTCAGCTCTCTTTCTTTTCTTTTCCTCTTCAGCTGCTTTCTTCTTCTCGTAAGCTCTCTTCGCAGCTTCATCTTTTCTTTTTTTTTCCTGTCTTTCTTGCCACAGTTGAGTTTGCCTCTTATTTTCTTCTTCGATTCTTTTGACATATTCAGCATTTTTCTTCTCCACTTCCAGATTGGCTATAGCATCATATCCAGCCCAGTAGATCCTTCCTTTCTTGCCTGGATCTACATATTCAATATTTTTGGGTAGAGGTCTAGGTATAAAACCTCTTCCTCCACTACTTCTTCCTTCTCTTCTGGGCGTATATTGTACCGGAGTCTTCTTCTTACCAGCTGAGTGACTACTAGTAGTCTGCTACCTTTCTCCCAGTACAAGTCCTAGGCTTAGGCTATTGACATGTTTTTGAAATATCCTTCGAACTCGAGAGTTTTGAATTCTTTAATAGATCTTGGCTCTTGTCCGTCATCTGGAATGGCATCTGTATCTTTACCTGTCGGAATGCCTCCGAATTGTTTCAACATTTCTTCAACACGGGCATCCGTTCTCTTGTCGAAATCTTTCATCTCTGTTTCTACAATCTTTTTCTTATGAGACATAGGCACAACAGAGTGATGGAGCGGCAGAGTCACAGGAAGTTTGCTGATTATGCTAGCTGTGACATGACCTTATTGAGGGGTTTGTGAAAGCATTAATGTCACATCTTGTAGGTCCTAAGGGGTGTGAGTAAGGTTTAGAAGGGGGGGTGAATAAACCTACCAATTTTTGGATTTTAGTCCTTTTAAATTAAACAAAGTTAAATACACAGCTAAGTCCTTGATGGACATCTAAGTTAGTTAACCAGCAGAGTTAGCCACTCAACAGACTCGATTGAGCTGTTGATAGAATAACTCAGCTGTTTAGTCTAAATCTTAAATTGGCTGTGATGAGATTTTCAGCGGAAGAGTTAACACCCTTCAATTTGAGTTAAGTTTGTTTTAACACTTGGTTTTAGCACTTTGTTAATAATCAATTGGATAGTAAATTATCAGCAGATATTAAATGATGTGCAGAAAGCAAATGCTGAAATGTAAATGACACAATAAATTTTATAGAGGTTCGAAAATGGGGTAATTCTTCCCACTCTCTTCTCCAACTCCTGGAGGAATCCACTAAGTATTGATCAGTACAAAGTGGTTATCGGTCCCGATACAAGTCTTGATCACACAACCGACTTGATCCTTTGGGACTCGATGTCCGGAGATGCCTTGGTCACACGGTGGCTTCTCGTGACGACTCGAGCCTTCTTCACAGGCATTTGCCTTGCTACTACTGACTCACTTGCTCAAGCTTCTTGGATTTGATCACGAAGCCCTCCAATAACTTGAGACTGGTTCAACCTTGAACCTTTCTACAATCCTCCTTGGAATGTAGACCCCTTTTGATTCTTCAAAAGTTTCCTCTTCAACAGTTTGAGGTTGTCTTTCCTTCACAGCTTGGTGTTGGATCGATTTCCTTGGAAGTTTAGGCTTGAGGATTTTCTTGAATAACTTGAGAATATTTTGCAGGTTACAATTTGAATAATAGCTTGAATGTTCGTGGTTCAGGTTACCTTCTCTCAAAGTGATTCCTGAGCCTTTTATAGTGAACTTTCAAAAATCTGCCCGTTGAAGAGATAGGCTGATTTTCAAAAGTCACTAGTGTTCGTTGGCTTGTCTTGTTGCAGTCCTTGATGTTGACATATCCTCGTATTAAATGTCTTGTAGCCTTCCAAGTTCTGACACAAGGTGCTGTGCTTCCCATTAGTTTATTCTTTTTGCACGCTTCTGGGACTGAGCACTTTAAGACATGGCAGCATGGAAGTATTATTTGTTTAGGTAATATTCTTGACTTCTGTGCAACGAATTCTTTTCAGTTGTCTTGACTTGAGTCTGCTCCAATGATTGAAAGACTCATCTGTCACTTCAGCTTGAGGCTTGGCTATCTTGAGTTGACTTAACTGACACTTCACACAGCTGTATCCAGCTGATACTCCTTCAGTCGAGGTCTTGACTTCTCCTTCTTGCCATACTCAACTGTCTCACAACGGAGTCTTCATTTTAGTCCTTCAGTTGACTTCTTGTATATTCAGGCATAGCTGACTTGACTCAGCTCGTACAACCCTATCTATTATAATGCAAATTACAAGAAAAATGGGGTGTCAAATTTCTAGTCTAAGTTTTACATGGCATTCATCAAAATCTAATAAACAAATTTCCTAACAATTTCCCTCTTTTTGATGATGCCAAAACTTAAAACATACAAACAAGATGTGCATAGAAAAGATACGTACAGACAATGTAGAAATAGAGAATGTATGCGTAGAATCAATCTTTTTATAGATCATAACATTCTTGTCCTTTACACAGCTGTTAACAAAGTGTATTAGAGCAACATGGTATTTTATATCTAAGCAAAAATATAGAGATTGCATAACTTTTATTCATCATACAAAAGACTTACATACAAATGCATTTACAATAGTAAAATACATGAAGGGGTGGACAACAACACTTAATCGCCTTCACTGCCTCCTTCTTTCCTCTTCAGCTCTGTCGTCTTCTGGTCTCTTTCTCTTCTTTTCTTCTTCAGCTGCTTTCTTTTTCTCATAGGCTCTTCTGGCAGTTTCGTCTTTTCTCTTTCTTTCTTGTCTTTCTTCCCACAGCTGAGTTTGTCTTTTATTTTCTTCTGCAATCCTCTTTACATATTCAACATTCTTCCTGGCCACTTCCATGTTGGCTACTACGTCATATTCAGCCCAATAGATCCCTCCTTTCTTACTTGGATCTATATATTCGATGTTTTTGGGTGGAGGTCTAGGTATAAAACCTCTTCCTCCACTGCTTTTTCCTCTTCCTCTGGACGTGTATTGTACTGGGGCCTTCTTCTTCCCAACTGAGTTACCAGCAGAGTGACTGCTAGGAGTCTGCTTCTTGTCAGCTTCTTCGCACAGCTTGAGGCCTTTCTCCCAATAAAAGTCCCAGGCTTGGGCTATGGACATGCCTTCGAAGTATTATTTGGATTCGAGCGTTTTGAATTCATCAATAGATCTAGGCTCGTTTCCGACATCTGAAATGGCATCAGCGTCTCTTCCTGCTGGAATGCCTCCGTATTGTTTGAGTATGTCCATCGCACGAGCATCTATTTTTCTTTCGACCTCCTTCATCTCTGCTTCTACTCTCTTTGTTTTCTCAAACATGGGTACAGCAGAGTGTTGAAGCGGCAGAGTCACTGGGAGTTTGCTGATGATGTCAGCTGTGACGAGTCCTTGTTGAGGGGTTCTAGCAACCATTAAAGTCTTGTCCTTTGAACCTTCCCCCTCAACGGATTTTCCCTTATCTTTTTTCTGCTCCTCAGCTGTTTTCTTCTGCTTCTCAACAGCTGCGTCCTTCTTCTCAACTGACGATTCTTTCAACGTCTTTAGGTATTCCTGTTCCCCCTTTTTGGCATCATCAAAGGAGAGAGGAACCCCTGGGAACATGCCAGCAAGCATGAAATCTAGGCGGCTGATAGCTGAGTTCTGCTTGGATTCTGCTGCGGAGTATCTTTGTCCAAATTCCGAAGCGGGTGACTTTTGATTCGGTTGTCACCAACTTCATTTCAGCCCATAAGAAGGTGAATTTTTCATTCATATTCTCCTCTATCTTGTGAAGTTTTTTTCGATGAAATTCTCGCAGCAGTTCCATTTCAATGGTATGAGAGGCATGCATCCTATCAATATTTTCTTGCATCCTCTTCTTCATGTCAGCATTATCGGCGCTCCAGATCAACATTTTATTGTACAATGCTTTAAAGTATCAAACCTGTTCCACACGCATTGTCTGCTGCTGTTGCCACCATTCCCGGATTCTGACCACTATTCCACGCAGATCGAATGTAAGGTTTGCATCTCTGTTGTCCAGCCGCATGTCCAATGAGTCCTGGTGCCTTTCCATCTTCTCAATCTCTGCAAATATTACCTTGAAGACTTCTCGAACCTTAGCTATCACTTCTGTCTCAGCTAGCGGCCAAGCAGCATCAAAATCAAAATCTATTGGGACGATGGTATTTGTGGGAATGACTGGATCAGGTTTGTGGAAACGTCTCTAATCTCTAGCTGATTCTTCATCAAGATCAGGCAACTCTAGTGAGAAGGGGAACATTTGTTCAAACGCATCATCACGGACATAGGGAATGTGTTCAACGGTGACTTGTGGCCGTGATGTGCCCATTGAGTCGATTCTGCTGCAGCTTTGGGAGCCGCACGATTGGTGTGATTCACCGGGTTTGTTGTGGTATGGACCCAGCTGGCTGAGCCTCAGTTGTCTCAACAGCTTCGTCGGTCTCAGC
Organism: Rehmannia glutinosa; assembly: GCA_016081115.2. NCBI lineage: Eukaryota > Viridiplantae > Streptophyta > Magnoliopsida > Lamiales > Orobanchaceae > Rehmannia > Rehmannia glutinosa. The sequence continues at coordinate 51,905,413 of CM071930.1, forward strand.
TGGTTTTTCCTTTTGAGTTATCTGTTCCTTGGCCGTATCAGTAGCGTCATCGGAAGATAATGAGACTTGAAGAGGTGGCTCATCATCAAAAGTGAATGTTTGACGAGTAGCCTTGAGATCTGACTTACTCGTGCTTGGAAGAACATCCTCATCAGAGTCTTTTGGATTTGCAACGGGGATGACTCAGCTTCATCTTCACCTTCAGATCTCAGAAAAGTTATGTTAGGGTTGTATTGGGAATCATGAAGGGCACTAATCTCCTTCTCAGATGCATCAATAAAAATAGGAGGAATGTTCTGCGTTTCTGTCTCTTTACCTCGGGAAGTCTCAACCTCCCGTAGGCCTTCATTACCTCCTGCAGTCTCAACTGCAGCAAGGCCTTGGACAGTCCCTTCGACAGACTCAGCTGTCTTAGGGTCTTCTATGGTGGCATCCACAGGAGTCTCAATTCCGTGGATTGCACTTTCATTGCCTAGAGTGTTAACTCCCAAGGCAGATCCATCATGTGCCTCGACTGCATCAGCAGCATCCTCAGCCTACAGAGCTATTGGCACTTCAGCTGAGACAGTCTCAACTGTCCGAGCTTCGTCAGTGACAACTTGCTGTGTTTCTGTTTGTTTTTCCTTTGCCACTTCGCCTCCTAGATTTGTTGTGGAGTCATCTGCAACAACCTCCGACCTAGCTGCAGTGGAGGGATTTTCCCCCTTAGGATTAGGGTCACTCTTCTCCAAACTCCCGACTATTTCCTGTGAGTGTTCAGCCGTTGGGGCAGGTGGTAAAACACCTTTAATAAGGGTTGGCTCGACTTGGGTCCCCAAGTTCCCAGTTTCATCTCCAAGTTCCCTAGATCCATCATCTGAATGAGCTGGGGAAGTGGTTGCAGCAATAACAGTGGCAATCTGCTGTACAACTCCCAATGGATCGATCTCCAGCTGAGATTTGGAAGACTCTCCTGGTCCTTCCGTCAGCTGTTGCTCATGCATCATCCTGGATTCCCGCATGGTTTGCTGCATTTCCAATTTTTCTGTATCAGTGGTCCAAATCTTCATCACTTCCTGAGAAGGCATCGAAGTGAGGGTGGGAATGATCAGTGGTTCCAATGAAAGGACATATGTTGGCCTTCTCACGAGCTTCAGCTTCTTCTGCCAACCTCTCCTTCTCCTTATCTTTGAAGATATTCAAAATATCCAGGCAGTTCTCTTCATCGAGTGCTTGGACCACTGTGGTCAACCCAAGGAAGCTCATTAGTTCTTCTTCTTCTTCAATAAATTCAGGTCTTTGGAACTGTTCCCTTAAGCGACTCAGCTTCCACTTCCTCCATTCTCGCAGACGATTTTGGATGTCTGGATATGGTGGAGATAGCATGATCACATCATCATCATCATCTTCCTTGTGCTTCTTTCTCATGAATGGAGGGTAGCAAAGCTTGCTGCTCTTCACCCTCAGCAACGTCTGTCGCATGCGGGGACACAGTCCTGTCAACAGGAGATTCAGCTATCTTAGCTACTTCTTGTTCCTCAGCTGTCCTGTCCACAGTTGGGTCTTCGACTTGCCTCTGCTGATCGGCCTCAGCAGACTTGGCTGTTTCATCAATTATTTTTGGAGACTCTACTTCTCTAGCTGTCTCAGCAATCTGTTCCAGCTGAGTGGCAGACTCAGCGGTTTTCTCAAGCTCTGAACGCTTGTAGAGTCTTCTTCTTTTGGTCCGTACCAGAGGAATTTCTGGTTCGGATACGGTTTCCTCAGAGTCCGGGCGGCGGGGGGCCGTCTTTCGCTACGAGGAGGCGGCTTTCTTGGCTTGTCAGTCCTCTTCTTCTTGACAACTGGAGAAGGTATTTGAGGTTCCTTCTCCGCTGCGGCTGTAGGGGCAGGTGACTCGGCTGTGGGGGCAGGTGCATCTTTCTTCTTCTTTGCTGCTGGGGCAACAACCTTCTTTCATTTGCATGGGCGACTTTTCTTCTTCGGAGGGGAGGCAACAATTGTTTCCTCTGGGTCAGCTGATTCCCCCTCACTAGTGTCCGCCCACTTGGCGTATGCTCTCTTCTGGGCTCCTGACAAGTTGGCCCGAAATAACTTTTTATTGACATGGAACGCCTTTCCATGTCGGAGAGGAACACCTTTCACCTCCATCAACCGGCCAATAACAAGGCCATACCCCAGAGATCCTCCAAACGACCCATCGTCCTTGAAGGACTTATTCCCAACATTCTGGCAGAGTCTGCTGTAGACGAATTCTGCCCAGTTTACTTTCTTCTCCTCCATGATCGCAGCCATCACGATCAGCTTGGTTTTGGACAGCTGATTAAAGCTTCAAAATTTTATGTCTACACACTTGGCAACAATATCCAACAACTTATGATAATCTTCCTTCAGCAGCTTCTTGTCTGTTGTGTAGACAACTTTAGCAGCACACTCTGGTTTGGCCACTTCCTTCCATGCAACAACCAAGTTTACATCAGCTTCGAAAATTTCCGGCACTCATTCCGACGGCAGCAAACAAAGCTCCGCTATATCCTCAGCAGTGATTGTAAACTCCTTTCCGTGAACAGAGGACTAGATGCCCTCGTCGTGAACTTCAGCGTTCACGTAGAACTACGCAACCTCTTCAACGTAGGTCATCTGAAACTCCATTGTTAGAAAGGGTTTCAGTTCAGACTTTTCGATTTTGTCGGCTATCTTCTTCACGAGGGTTTCATCGGAACCCTTCTTTATCATCCCTTCAAAATCCACGGTAGAACCAGTGTGGATTTGCTTTCCCAACTTAGCGAAATCATAGGTAGTTGCCATGTTTGAGTTTTACCGATCGAAACCTTAGAAATTTGCCTTGAAGATTGATAGGGTTTTGAGAGAAAAAATACTTTCTTTGCTTTTGGAGAGATGAACAGTTTTAGTAATGTGAGAGAGAAAACGGACAAAATGATATATGTATGGGTTATGAAAGGACGTGCATATGGTCTTTGAAATTTGATCGAGATCAACAGCTCAGATTGAGCACGCCGATTAGCATTTAATTTCTCGTATTTAATGCGGCAACATTTATATCCAATCATATGCTTTGTCGTGCAGCTTTTGACTGTACCTGTCATTATTAAAAATGACTGCGTTTTTGTCACTTAGTTCATAAATGACTCAGCTTACTCCTTAGCTGATTCAACTCTTCTTCTCCCTATTTACATAGTGACTTAGCTGTCAACTAACTCGATACAACTGACTTTCCGATATGGCTGATTCACTTAGCTGATTTACACGCTCTGCTTAATTTTCATCTTTTAACGTTCCTTCTCTTCTCCTTGAGTCTTCTGAGTGTCAACTCAACTCAATTAACCCTAGCTCATGTTTGAGTTCTTCAAATCTTGATTCACATAGTGACTTTGTGAATATGTCAGCTAACTGTATATCAGTTGAGATGTATTCCAAGGTGATGTCTTTCTTTTCAACATGATCTCTTATGAAATGATATCTGACATCAATGTGTTTTGTTCTTGAGTGCAACACATGATTTTGAGTGATTGCAATAGCACTTGTGTTATCACACATAATTGGAATCTCTTTTTCTTCAACATCATAATCTCTCAGCTGTTGTCTAATCCATAAGACTTGGGCATAACTTGTTTTGCCCAGCTAGCCTATGTACTCGAAATTTGTGGATGTGGCTATTGAGTTTTTCTTGCTAAACAAGGAAACCAATCTGTTTCCAAGCATTTAACATGTGCCTGAAGTGCTCTTCTGTCAACTCTACATCCAACATAGTCGAGTCCGAGTAACCAATAAGTTTGAATCCACCTTTCTTTGGATACCATAAGCCGACTTCCTGGCATTCCTTCAAATATCTTAGGATTCTCTTAGCTGCAGTCATATGGCTTTCCTTTGGAGTAGATTGGAATCTTGCACATACACCTACAGCAAAGGTGATGTCCGCCTACTTCTTTGTGAGATAGAAAGTTGATCCTATTAGTGCTCGTATCTTGTTTGATCCACGGGCTTGCCATCTCCGCTTCCATATCCGTCTTGGATCGATGTATTCATTGGTATTTTCTGAGAGGACTTCTCTTCCATACCAAATTTCTTCATTAAATCTCGGTGTACTTTGTTTGACTTATGAATGTTCCATCCTTCAAGCTGTTTAACTTGAAGTCCTAGAAAGAATGTCAGTTCTCCCATCATGCTCATCTCAAATTTGTCTGGCATGAGGTTTGAGAACTTAACACACAACTCTTTGTTTGTGGATCCAAAAATAATGTCATCCACATTTATTTGAACAAGCAGTATACTCTCTCCATCTTGAATTCTGAAGAGTGTTTTGTCCACTTTGCCTTTGGTGAATCCATTATCTGTTAGGAATTGAGATAATGTATCATACCATGCTCTTGGTGCCTGTTTCAATCCATATAGAGCTTTCTTGAGCTTGTACACCTTATCTCCAATGTTCTTCTGCTCAAAGCCTGAAGGTTGTTCAACATAGACTTCTTCTTCTAATAGTCCATTTAAAAATGCACTTTTCACATCCATTTGATATACAGTGAAGTTCTTGTGTGCAGCATAGGCAAGAAACATCCTTATTGCTTCTAATCTAGCAACATGAGTAAATGTTTCATCAAAATCTATCCCTTCTTCTTGGCAGTACCCTTTGGCTACCAATCTTGCCTTGTTTCTTACCACATAACCTTCTTAATTCATCTTGTTTCTGAAAACCCATTTTGTGCCAATAACATTTTGATGGGTTGGTCTTTGAACCAATTCCCATAATTTGTTTCTTTCAAATTGATTCAGCTCTTCTTGCATGGCCTGAATCCAATGTGTGTCATCCAATGCTTGGGACACATCTTTTGGCTCTATTTGGGAAATAAAACAATTGGACAGTGCTTCTTGTTGAGCTATGGATCTGGTTCTTACACCATCTCTTACATCTCCAATGACTAGCTCTGGTGGATGGTCTCTCAGCCATCTCACATCAGGTTGGAGTAAGTCAGCTGGGTTCAGTTGTCTTGGAGCTGTGTTATCTTGAGCAGCTCTCTCATCATCACTTACATGCAGATTTTCCAGCTGTCTTTGAGATTCAGCTATCTCATCTTCACCTTGATTAATTACTCGACTTGGCTTCAACATAGGGACTCTTTCGCATAGTTGGTGATTTAGCTTATCGCCTAACTCTTCAATGTCTTCTCCATTTACATTAGGCTGATCAAACACCACATGGATAGACTCTTCTGTGACCATAGTCCTCTTGTTCAGCACTCTATAGGCTTTGCTTTCAGCTGAGTATCCCAAGAAGATACCTTCATCAGCTTTAGCATCAAAAGCCTTTAGATTATCCTTTCCATTATTGTGGATGAAGCATTTACATCCAAATATTCTAAAATATACAACATTTGGTTTTCTCCCTGTCCAAATCTCATAGGGAGTCTTTGTTAGCTGTCTAGTTATCATGCATCCATTTTGAGTATAGCATGCAGTATTGATGGCTTCAGCCCAAAATCTTTTGGGCAGCCCTGCTTCAGCTAACATGGTCCTTGCTGCTTCCTTGAGAGTTATGTTCCTTCTTTCTGCTACTCCATTCTGTTGTGGAGTCCTTGCTGCAGATAATTCATGAGCAATACCATTTTCAACACAATACTGAGTTATTATTCCATTGACAAACTCAGTTCCTCTATCGAATCTTATCTTTATAATGGTTTGACTCTTCTCATTTTGAACTATTTTCATCAGCTGAGGTAACTTCTGCAAAGTTTCCTTCTTTTTACACATGAAGATTGTCCATGTGTATCTAGAATAATCATCCACCACTACTAGAGTGTATTTCTTTCCACTTATACTGGCTGGCTCAACTGGACCAAATAGATCCATATGCAACAGATGCAATATCCTAGTTGAAGATGGACTTGACTTCTCTTTGAATGATGATTTGATTTGCTTTCCCATCTGGCATGCATCACAAACCCTTTCCTTCTTGTATACTGAGTCTGGCAGTCCTTCTACAAGATTACTCCTTGCAAGCTTGTTGATTGTCTTGAAATTCAGGTGACTCAACTTCTTGTGCCATAGCCAACTTGATTCGGCCGTACTCTTTGCTAACAGACAAGTGCTTGGTGTGGCAGTTGACCAATCTACCACGTACATGTTCTTTTGTGTGGATCCTTGCAACACCACTTCATTTGATTCAGTGTCTTTGATTTGGCATACTCCCATATTGAATCCAACATTATATCCCTTGTCATAGAGTTGGCTGATGCTTAACAAATTGAAGTTGAGGCCTTCAACGTATACAACATCTGTGATTTCTAATCCATTTTTCCTGATGGATCTAGTGCCTCTAATTTCCCCTGGAGCTTCATTTCCTCCAAATATGACTTTTGCGCCTCTAATCTCCTTGAATTTTGATAAATTTTTCTTGTTTCCTGTCATGTGTCTGGAACAACCACTATCCATGTACCAGGTTCCTTGGCACGCTAGCTGTTCCTTGAAACTGCAATCAAGGAAATCAGTTTTTAGGTACCCATAGTTGTCTGGGTCCTGAGGGGTTAGTACTGTAAGATGAACCAACCAACCTATAGCCAAATGATTTGACTCTAAGAGGTTGCCATCTATCTGTGCCATAATCATAATTCACTTTGACAAATTGCTTGGGGGCTTTAGGTTCATACAACTGTCTCTTTTGTCTGTATGCCTGTGTGTGTGTTTTAGCAATTTCCTTCCTTGGGTAATTGTGATATTTCTGAGTGTAGTGCTTGGGTGCATAAGTGTACTGATAATAGCTCTTTTGCCTTTGGAATGACCTTTGCTGAGTTCTAGGTCTTTGCCATTTTGGCATGTATTCTATAGGTCTTGGCTGATATTTCACATTATTCCAATCAGCTTGACTTGGGTAGTTTCTATCATTCCCATTATTTGTGTTCCTATGATAGAACTTCTAGGGATTCTGGTAGCTCTGTTTCTTCTTCACAGAGTACTTCCTGTTTGGAGTTTGCTGAGGAACTTTGCTGGATTTATTCTCAACTGTCCTGTCAGCATACTCAACTGGTTGTTTTCCTTTTCCTTTATATCCAAGGCCAGTTTGTTTATGATTGTGCTTTGGAATGAATGTGTGTGTAACATTTGGTGTCTTGGTTTTTTGAGATGCTTCATTGCTTGAAGATCCTTTTTCCAAGATCACTCTTGGGTTTGACTATGCACAAAGGAATTGAATCCTAAGACAGTCTTGTCTCCACATTCTTTTTAGCTCATGATAAGGTCATCCAATGATTTAGATGCCTTTGTGAATAAAGCAATCACATTTTTGAGATCATTTTCTCTCTTTTCTATAGCAGCTATCTCTGCTATTAGTTTAGCATTCTCAGCCTTCACCTATTTGTTCTCATCAGCTATGTGACTTAGAGTACTCAGCTCCTTAGTTAGCTGTGAGTTTTGGCTTTTGAGCTGGCTGTTTTCCTCATTTAATAGTGTGTGTGAGGATTTAATGTGCTCAAAGTCTTTCATCATTTTGCCTAATGAATCATAAAGATCAGTGGGTGATGACGTGTGTGTGTCACAATCACTATCACTAGAATCTGAGTGAGATGAGTCAGAATGTACCTCATTTTCTTGGTCAGGTTGATCTTGTTCTTTAGCCATTAGACAAATTAAAGCTTCTTCTTCGAGTCACTTGAGTAGTCACCACTACTCTCTCGATCCTTTGTGTCCTTTGACTTATTTGTTTAGTGATTTCAGACCAACATTGCTCTTTTCTTTTCTTGCCTTCTTTCTCTGAAGACTTTTCTTTTTCTTCTTCATTCCTGTATTTATTGACTACGAGGATATGAGCGATCAATAGCAAAGTGTCTGGTTGTCTGTCATAGTTCAACACGGGTTTTGAACTTTTTGATCGCTCTCTCATTTCTTGGGTTGTCGCTCTTTGATATTCGACCTTTTGATACTCTGCTCTCTTCGGTGGCCTATCTTCCCTTGACTTGGAGGGATCTGAATGTCTTCTGGAGGATTCACCTTTGTTTCTTTTGTAGTTCTTGTTGAAGAACTTGTTGAATCTTTTGACCATTAAGGCAATTTCCTCCTGGTCAATGACTTCTTTGGTCTCAGCTCTCTTCCCTTCCTTAACTATGAGTGCAGCTGTTTTGGGTACAATTATCTCCTCTTGATCCTTTCTTCTCAGCTCAAACTCATAAGCTTTGTGGTCTGAGAATAGTTCATAATTGGATGTTTTTGATAGGTCCATCGAGTGCCTTAGAGCCATGGTCTTCATTTCCCACTCAGCTGGGAGGCTTCTTAGTATTTTCATGCACATCTCCTTCTGTGTGTATTCTTTCCCAAGTGCTGAGAGCTCATTTGTAATTTCAGTGAATCTAGCATCCAGCTGGTCCATCGTTTCACCTACAAGCATTTTAAAGTTTTCAAATTTTTGAACAACAGCAGATAATTTGTTTTCCTTTATTTGCTCAGATCCTTCACAAATTAAGGTTAATTTATCCCAGATTTCTTTGGCGGTCTTGCAAGATTTGACTTTGTTGAACATGGCTTTGTCCAAAGTCTTGTAAAATATATTCTTGGCCACGTTGTCAAGGTTGTATATTTTTCTATCATCATTTGTCCATTCAGCTCTTGGTTTTTCAACCATAGCTGGTCTAGTAGGAGCAGCCTCCACTCCTTCAGCTGCAGCAGCTCTCCTTGCAGTTGTGTTCACCTTCATTATTTGCAGTGGCCCATCCTCTATCACTATCCACATCTCATCATGTAAAGCTGATAGATGAGCCTGCATACGTATTTTCCAGTCATCAAATTCCTCAATGGTAAACATAGGGATGCGTGTCAAATTTGCTTCCATGATAATAACTTTGCTGTTTTTTAAAAAAATGGCTTTGAAAGAACAAATGTTAAAAACTTCTTTGAAAGATTGGAGATCTAGTTCAGTAACCAGTGCGGAAGACTCAATGAACCAACCGCTCGGATACCACTTGTAGGTCCCAAGGGGTGTGAGTAAGGTTTAGAAGGGGGGTTGAATAAACCTTGCCAATTTTTTGATTTTAGTCCTTTTAAATAAAACAGAGTTAAATACACAACTAAGTCCTTGATGGAAAGCTAAGTTAGTTAACCAGCAGAGTTAGCCACTCAACAGATTCGATTGAGCTGTTGATAGAATAACTCAGTTGTTTAGTCTAAACCTTAACTTGGCTCTGATGAGATTTTCAGCGGAAGACTTAACACCCTTGAATTTGAGTTAAGTTTGTTTTAACACTTGGTTTTAGCACTTTGTTAATAATCAATAGGATAGTAAATTACCAGCATATATTAAATGATGTGCAGAAAGTAAATGCTGAAATGTAAATGACACAATAAATGTTATAGAGGTTCGAAGATGGGGTAATTCTTCTACTCCTCTCTTCTCCAACTCTGGAGGAATCCACTAAGTATTGATTAGAGTACAAAGTGGTTATCGGTCCAAATACAAGTCTTGATCACACACGGTGACTTGATCATTTGGGACTCGGTCTGAGATGCCTTGGTCACACGGTTGGCTTCTCGTGCGACCACGCTTTCTTCACAGGCCATTTGCGCTTGCTACTACAAAAAGACACTTGCTCAAGCTCCTTGGAATGTAGACCCCTTTTGATTCTTCAAATGTTTCCTCTTCAACAGTTTGAGGTTGTCTTTTTTCTTCTGACTTGGTGTTGGATCGATTTCCTTGGAAGTTTAGGCTTGAGGATTTTCTTGAATAACTTGAGAATATTTTGCGGGTTGAGTTTGAATAATAACTTGAATGTTCGTGGTTCGAGTTACCTTCTCTCAAAGTGATTCCTCGGCCTTTTATAGTGAACTTTCAAAAATCACGCCCATTGAAGAGATAGGCTGATTTTCAAAAGTCACTAGTGTTCGTTAGCTTGTCTTGTTGCAGTCCTTGATGTTGACATTTCCTCGTATTAAATGTCTTGCAGCCTTCCAGGTTCTGAGACAAGGTGCAGTGCTTCCCATTGGTTTATTCCTTTTGCACGCTTCTGGGACTGAGCACTTTAAGACATGGCAGCATGGAAGTATTACTTGTTTAGGTAATATTCTTGACTTACGTGCAACGGATTCTTTTCGATTGTCTTGACTTGACTGCTTTTTCCCCAGGTGACTTGAGTCTACTCCAATGATTGAAAGACTCATCTGTCACTTCAACTTGAGACTTGGCTATCTTGAGTTGACTTAACTGACACTTCACACACCAGATGTATCCGGTGATACTCCTTCAAATCGAGTTCTTGACTTCTCCTTCTTGCCATACTCATTTGTCTCACAATGAGTCTTCATTTTAGTCCTTCGGTTGACTTCTTGTATATTCAGCATAATCGACTTGACTCACTCGGCATAACCCTATCTATTACAATGCAAATTACAAGAAAAATGGGGTGCCAACTTTCTAGTCTAAGTTTTACATGACATTCATCAAAATCTAATAAACAAATTTCCTAACACATATTTTGACCTTTCCCCCTCAACATCTTTTCCCTTTTCCTTCCTCTTCTCAACAGCTATCTCTTTCTGCTCTACAATAGTTGTCTCCTTTTCCTTCTCAACAACCGTCTCCTTCAACATCTTCCGGTATTCCTCTTCCTCTTTTTTGGCATCATTAAAGGAGAGAGGAACCCCTGGAAACATCCCAGCAAGCATGAAGTCCAGTCTGGCGATAGTGGTCTCGCTTGAGTCGTTTGTGGAGTACGCTGTTCGGAATTCTGAGCGGGTGGCTTTGGACTCGGCTGCCACCAGTTTCATTTCAGCCATAAGAAGGCTGAATTTGGCATTCATATTCTCCTGAACGCGCAGAAGTTCTTTTCTATGAAATTCACGCAGCAACTCCATCTCAGTTGTATGGGAGGCATGCAATCTCTCCATATATGTCTGCATTCTCGCCTTCATGTCAGCATTGTGAGAACTCTAGATCATAATTATGTTGTATAGAGCCTTGATGTAGCGAACTTGCTCGAGACGAATGACACTCTGCTGTTGAGACTATTCCCTTATCCTGACCACCACTCCTCTCAAGTCTTCTGTGAGAGTGGCATCTCTATTGTCCAAGCGCATGTCGAGAGAGGCTTGGTGCCATTCTATCTTCTCAATCTCTTCACAGATCTTCTTGAACATTTCACGCATCTCGGTTGTCTAACTTGAGTCAGCTGCCGGCCACTCTGCATCGAAGTTGAAATCAGCTGGCACAATCAAATCAGTAGGGTTTATGGGGTCTTCTTGGACGGTGTAGAGCTTCTGTTCTCTTGCAGTCTCTTCTTCGAGCACGGGCAACTCGCGAGAAAAAAGGAATACTTCTTGATATGCATCATCTTGCACTTGAGATATTATGCGGGAAGTGGTCTCTGCTACACCTGCACAGTTGACTGTGATTCAGCTGGGGCCTTTGATGGTATTGACCGGTGGCCGAGCCTCATTGTCTTAATGACTTCTTCGGTCTCACTGGTTTTCCTTTTGAATTTTTGTTCCTCGGCCCGTATCGATCAGAGCGTCATTGGAAGATGATGCGACTTGATGGCTTGGCTCTTCATCAAAATTGAACGTTTGACGAGCAACCTTGAATTCTGGCTTACTCGTACTTGGAAGAACATCCTCAGCTGAGTCTTTTTGATGTGCAGCAGGGGTGGACTCAGCTTCATCTTCAGATCCTAGAAATGATATATCCGGGTTGTCTTGGGAATCATGAAGGGCACTAATCTCCTTCTCAAAATCTTTAATGTGAACATGAGGGATGTTCTGCGTTTCTGTCTCTTTACCCATGGAAGTCTCAACCTCCCTCAGGCCTTCAATACCTTTAGCAGACTCAACTGCAGAAAGGCTTTCTATATTCCCTTCAAAAAACACAGCTGTCTTAGGGTCTTGGACCATGGCATCCGAATAAGTCTCAACTCCTTGGATTGCACTTTCATTGCCCAGAGTGTTAACTCCTGGGGCATTTCCATCAGTGCCTTTCGATCGCATCGCAGTGTCCTCACCTGCCGCATTTGTTGGCACTTCAGCTGGGACAGACTCAACTGTCCGAGCTTCGTCAGTGGCAACTTGATGTTGTTCTTTTCCTTTCTCTTTCTCCACTTTGCCTCCTTCCTTCATTGTGGAGTCATCTGCAGCATCCTCCGACCTAGCTGCAGTGGAGTGAGTTTCCCCTCGGGCGCGCACCGGTGAGCGAGTAATGATGGGGTCACTCTGCTCCAGACTCCCGACTTTTTCCAATGAGTGTTCAGCCGTGGGGTCAGGTGGTAAGACACCTTCAACAGGGGTTGGCTCAACTTGGGTTCCCACGTTCCCAGGGTCATCGCCAAGTCCCTTGGATCCGTTTTCTGAGTGAACTGGGGAAGTGGTTGCAGCAATAAGCGTGTGGCAAGGGTCTGCTTTGTACCACTCCCAACGGATCAATCTCGGTGAGATTTAGAAGACTCTCCTGGTCCTTCCTCATTTGTTTCATCAACAACTTCTAGAGACTGCACTTCTTCAGCAGTCTCAGAGATTTTCTCCAGCTGAGTGGCAGACTCAGCTGTCCTCTCAAGCTCTGAGAGCTTGGTGAGTCTTCTCCTTCTCTTAGTTTTCACCAGAGGAATGTCTGGTTCTACTTCTTTCGGTTCCTCGAAGGTAAAGGCCTTCGGAGTTGCCTTAGAGGCAGCTGCCTCTTCTCGCCTTGGCAGTCCTCTTCTTCTTAATTCCTGGAGAAGGTATTAAAGATTCCTTCTCCACCGCAGCTGCAGGGCGGGGAGACACGGCTGCGGGGGCGATTGACTCATTTTGCAGGCGGAGTCGTCTTTCTTTTTCTTTGCGGGAGCAACTTTCTTCTTCACAACTGCAGGGGCAACTCTCTTTTTAGGAGGGGAGGAAGCAGTTGTGTCGACAGGGTCAGCTGATTCCCCCTCACTGGTATCAGCCCTTTTTGCGTAGGCTCTCTTCTGTGCTCCTGAAAGATTGGCCCGGAACATCTTCTTGTTGACATGGAATGGCTTTCCATGTCGAAGGGAAACACCCTTCACCTCCATTAAATGGCCAATGACTAGGCCATAGCCAAGTGATCCTCCAAAGGATCCATCCTCCTTGAAAGATTTGTTGCCAACATTCTGGCAAAGTCTGCTGTAAATGAGTTCAGCCCAATTAATCTTCTTTTCTTCCATGATCGCAGCCATGACGATCACCTTGGTTTTGGACAGCTGATTGAAGCTGCCAAACTTCATGTCTACACATTTTTGCGACGATATCCATCAGTTTATGATAATCGTCCTTCAGCAGCTTCTTCTCAGCTGTGTAGACAACTTTTGCAGCACACTCGGGTTTGGCCACTTCCTTCCATGCAGCAGCCAAATTGACGTCGGCTTCATATATCTCCGTCATGCCCTCCGACGGCAATAAACAGTGCTCTGCAAGGTCCTTTGCAGTGATTAGAATGTCCTTGCGGTGGACGGAGGACTTAATCCCTTCGTCCTGCACTTCGGCATTAATATAAAACTGGGCGACCTCCTCAACGTACGTCATTTGATATTCCATCGTGAGGAAGGGTTTTAGTCCAGATTTCTCGATCTTATCCGCAATTTTCTTCACAAGGGTTTCATCGGAACCCTGTTTTATCATCCCTCGAGAATCCACAAGTTGATCGGTGTGGATTTGCTTTGAGCTTAGTGAAGTCATGTGCTGGTGCCATTTTTAGAAGATTCTACTGATTAAATCTTGATAAACTTTCTTTGAGAACTGGTAGGGTTTTGGAGAGAAAATAGACTTGCTTTCGAATGCTTGAAGATGAACAGTTTTAAGTGTGAGAGAGAAAACAGAACAAATGAGTATATAAGGGTTATGAAATGACGTATTTTTGGTTTTTGAATTTTGATCAAGATCAACGGCTTAGATTCACCACGCCGATCAGCATTTAATTGCCCGCATTTAATGCGGCATCATTTATATCCAATCATATGCTCGCTGTGCAGCTTTTGATTGTACCCGTCATTATTACACTGACGTCATCCTCAAAAACATTCTCGCTCATTAAAAACGACTGCGTTTTTGTCACTTAGCTCAAAAATAACTCAGCTTACTCCTTAAATGACTCAACTCTTCTTCTCTCTATCCGCATGCGGTGATTTCAATTGTCAGCCTAACTTAATCTGGTGACTTTCCGATCTGGTGATTCACTTGGCTGATTCATGAGATTTGTTCTATTTTCATCTTTTCACGTTTCATCTCTTCTCATTGAGTCTTCTAAGTGTCAACTCAGCTCAATTAACCCTAGCTCATGCTTAAGCTCTTCAAATCTTGATTCACATAGGGGTTTGGTGAATATGTCAGCTAATTCTTTATCAGTTGAGATATATTCCAAGGTGATGCCTTTCTTTTCAACATGATCTCTTATAAAATGATATCTGACATCAATGTGCTTTGTTCTTGAATGCAACACAGGATTCTGAGTGATTGCAATAGCACTTGTGTTATCACACATAATTGGAATCTCTTTTTCTTCAATTTCATAGTCTCTCAGCTGTTGTCTCATCCATAAGACTTGGGCACAACAACTGCCCACATCTATGTATTCTGCTTCAGCTGTGGATGTGGCTATTCAATTTTGGTTCTTGCTAAACCAGGAAACTAATCTGTTTCCAAGCATTTGGCATGTACCTGGAGTACTCTTCCTGTCAACTCTACATCCATCATAGTCAGAGTCTGAGTAACCAATAAGCTTGAATCCACCTTCCTTTGGATACCATAAGCCAACTTCTTGGCATCCCTAAAAATATCTTAGGCTTCTCTTAGCTGCAGTCATGTGACTTTCTTTTGGAGCAGATTGGAATCTTGCACATACACCTACTGCAAAGGTGATATCTGGCCTGCTTGCTGTTAAATAGAGCAGTGATCCAATGAGTGCTCTGTGTGCTTTGTTTGACTTATGAAGGTTCCATCCTTCAACTGTTTAACTTGGAGTCCTAAGAAGAATGTCAGCTCTCCCATCATGCTCATTTCAAATTTCCCTTGCATGAGGTTTGAGAACTTATCACACAGCTCTTTGTTTGTGGATCCAAAAATGATATCATCCACATATATTTGAACAAGCAGTATGCTCTCCCCATCTTGAATTCTGAGGAGTGTTCTGTCCACTTTGCCTTTGGTGAATCCATTATCTGTCAGAAATTGAGATAATGTATCATACCAAGCTCTTGGTGCTTGTTTCAAACCATATAAAGCTTTCTTGAGTTTGTACACCTTGTCTCCAATGGTCTTCTGCTCGAAACCTGGAGGTTGCTCAACATAGACTTCTTCTTCCAACAATCCATTTAAAAATGCACTTTTCACATCAATTTGATATACAATGAAGTTTTTGTGTGCAACATAGGTAAGAAACATCCTTATTGCTTCTAATCTTGCAACAGGAGCAAATGTTTCATCAAATTCTATTCCCTCTTCTTGGCAATGCGCTTTGGCTACCAATCTTGCTTTGTTTCTTACCACAGATCCTTCCTCATTCATCTTGTTTCTGAAAACCTATTTTGTGCCAATAACATTTTGATGGGTTGGTCTTTGCACCAATTCCCACACTTTGTTCCTTTCAAACTGATTCAGCTCTTCTTGCAAGGCTTGAATCCAGTGCGTGTCATACAATGCTTGGGACACATCTTTTGGCTCTATTTGGGAAATAAAACAAGTGAACATTGCTTCTTGTTGAGCTCTGGATCTGGTTCTTACACCATCTCTCACATCTCCAATGACAAGCTCTAGTGGATGGTCTCTCAGCCATCTCACATCAGGTTGGAGTAAATCAGTTGGGTTCAGTCGTCTTGCAGTTGTGTTGTCTTGAGCAGCTCTTTCATTATCATTCAGCTGCAGATTTTCCAGCTGTCTTTGAAACTCAGCTATCTCATCTTCATCTTGATTGATTGCTCAAGCTTCAGCTTCAACATAAAGACTCTTCTGCATAATTGGCTGATTCAACTTATCAGCTAATACTTCATTGTCTTCTCCATTTACATTAGGTTCATCAAAAACCACAAGGATAGACTCTTCTGTGACCATAGTCCTCTTGTTCAGCACTCTATAGGTTTTACTCTCAGCTGAGTATCCCAAAAAGATACCTTCATCAGCTTTAGCATCAAAAGCCTTTAGATTGTCTTTGCCATTGTTGTGGATGAAGCATTTACATCCAAATATTCTGAAATACCCAACATTTGGCTTTCTCCCTATCCATATTTAATAGGGAGTCTTTGTCAGCTGTCCATTAATCATGCATCTATTTTGAGTATAGCATGCAGTGTTGATGGCTTCAGCCAAAAATCTTTTAGGTAGCCCAGGTTCAGCTAACATGGTCCTTGCAGCTTCCTTGAGAGTTTTGTTCATTCTTTCTTCTACCCCATTCTGCTGTGGAGTCCTTGCGGCAGATAATTCATGAGCAATACCATTTTAAACACAATACTGAGTTATTATCCCATTGACAAACTCATTTCCTCTGTCAGACCTTATCTTTATAATGGTTTGACTCTTCTCATTTTGAACTCTTTCTCATCACCGAGGTAACTTTCAAGAAGGTTTCCTTCTTTTTGCACATGAAGATTGTCCATGTATATCTTGAATAATCATCTACCACCACTAAAGTGTATTTCTTTCCAGTTATACTCGCTGGCTCAACTGGACCAAATAAATCCATATGCAACAGATGCAATATCCTTGTTGAAGATGGACTAGGCTTATCCTTAAATGAAGATTTGATCTGCTTTCCCATCTGGCAAGCATCACAAACACTTTCTTTCTTGTACACTGAGTCTGGTAATCCTTCCATAAGATGACTCCTTGCACGCTTGTTGATTGTCTTGAAATTTAGGTGACTCAGCTTCTTGTGCCACAACCAACTTGATTTGGCTGTACTCTTTGCTAACAGACAAGTGCTTGGTGTGGCAGTAGACCAATCTACCACATACATGTTCTTCTGTCTGGATCCTTGCAATACTATTTCATTTGATTCAGTGTCTTTAATTTGGCACACTCCCATATTGAATCCAACATTATATCCCTTGTCACAGAGTTGGTTGATGCTTAACAGGTTGAAGTGACCTTCAACATATGCAACATCTGTGATTTCTAAACCATTTTTCTTGATGGATCCAGTGCTGTAAGATGATCCAACGAACCTATAGCCAAATGATCTGACTCTAAGAGGTTGCCATCTATCTGTGCCATAATCATAGCTCACTTTGGCAAATTGCTTGGGGGCTTTAGGTTCATACAAATTTGTCTCTTTTGTCTGTATGCCTGTGTGTGTGTTTTAGCAATTGCCTCTTTTGGGTAATTATGATATTTCTGAGTGTAGTGCCTGGGTGCATATGTGTACTGATGATAGCTCTGTTGCCTTTGGAATGACCTTTGCTGAGTTCTAGGCCTTTGCCATTTGGGCTTGTATTCCATAGGTCTTTGCTGATATTTCACATTGTTCCAATCAGCTTGGCTTGGGTAGTTTCTACCATTCCCATCATATGTGTTCTTTTGATAGAATTCGGGGTTTACGGTAGCTCTGTTTCTTCTTTACTGAGTATTTCTGTTTGGAGTTTCTTTGAGGAACTCTGCTTTGGATTTCTTCTCTTTGTCCTCTCAAGTATACTCAATCGGGCCGTTTTCCTTTTCCTTTATATCCAAGGCCGGTTTGTTTGTGATTGTGCTTTGTAGTGAATGTGGGTGCAACATTTGGTGTCTTGGATTTTTGAGATGCTTCATTACTTGAAGATCCTTTTTCCAAAATCACTCTGGAAGTTTGACTGTGCACAAAGTAATTAAATCCTACACCTGTCTTATCTCCACTCTTTTTGGTTCATAATAAGGTCATCCAATGATTTAGATGCCTTTGTAAATGATGCAATCACATTTTTGAGAACATTTTCCCTCTTTTCTATAGCAGCTATCTCTGCTAGTAGTTTAGCATTTTCAGCCTCCAGCTCTTTGTTCTCATCAGCTATGTGACTCAGAGTACTCAGCTCCTTAGCCATTTTGTGAGTTTTGGCTTTTTTTGAGTGGGCATTTGTTTTCCTCGTTTAATAGTGTGTGTGAGGATTTAATGTGCTCAAAATCTTTCATCATTTTTCCTAATGAATCATAAAGATCAGTGGGTGATGAAGTGTGTGTGTCACAATCACTATCACTAGAATCTGAGTGTGATGAGTTAGAGTGTACCTCATCTTCTTGGTCAGGTTGATCTTGTTCTTTAGCCATTAGACAGATCATTGCTTCTTCTTGAGAATCACTTGAGTAGTCGACTTCACTATTTTTCGAAGTCCGCTTCTTTAGACTTATTTGTCTCGGCCAGTCTCTGCAGACCAACATAGCCTTTTTCTTTTTCTGTCTTCTTTCTCGAAGACTCTTCTTTCTTCTTCATTCTTGTATTTATTGACTACAGGATATGGACAGTCAATAGCAAAGTGTCTTGGTTGTCTACAGTTCCAACACAGGTTCTCAGCTCTTTGATCAGTTTATTCTATTCTTGGATTATCGGCTCTTTGATATTGAACCTTTTGATCTTTGAGCTCTCTTGGGTGGCCTATCTTCCTTGACTTGGAGGAGTGAATGTATCTGTATGATTCACCCTTGTTTCTTTTATAGTTCTTGTTGAAGAACTTGTTGAATCTTTTAACCATCGGGGCAATTTCCTCCTGGTCATTGGCTTCCTTGACCTCGACTCTCTTCCCATCCTTGACTATAAGTGCATTGTTTTGGGTACAACTGTCTCCTCATGATCTTTTCTTCTCGGCTCAAACTCGTAAGCTTTGAGGTCCGAGAATAGCTCATAATTGGATGTTGTTGTGAGGTTCATTGAATGTCTTAGGGCCATGACCTTCATTTCCCATTCATTTGGGAGGCTTTTAGAATCTTCATACACATTTCTTCTGTGTATATTCTTTCCAAGTCTTTGATAATTCATTTGTGATTTTGATGAATCGAGCATCCAACTAATCCAAGGTTTCACTGCAAGCATTTTGAAAATTTCAAATTTTTGTACAAAGAACGGACAATTTGTTTTCTTTAATTTGCTCGGATCCTTCGCAAATTAAAGTTAATTTATCCCATTTGTTTTGCGGTTTGACAAGATTTGACTTTGTTGAACATTTATTTGTCCAAGGTTTTGTAAAGTATGTCCTTGGCCACATTGTCCAAGTTATAACTTCGCCCTCGTTTGTCCATTCACTCGTTGGTTTCTCAACCAGGGTTGGTCTTGCTTTCAAAAAGAATTCCTCTCCTTCACCAAGTGGTCGCTCTCGTACAATTGTGTTCACTTTCGGTATTTTGGCCCATCCTCTATCACTATCCACATTTCATCATGTAAAGCAGATAGATGAGCCTGCATGCGAATTTTCCAGTCATCAAATTCCTCAATAGTGAACATAGGAATGCGTGTCAAATTTGCTTCCATGATAATAACTTTGCTAAATAAAAATAGTTTTTGAAAGAGCAAGTGTTAAAAAGTCTTTGAAAGATTGGAGATCTAGTTCAGTAACTAGTGCGGAAGGCTCAATGAACCAACCGCTCTGATACCACTTGTAGGTCCCAAGGGGTGTAACTAAGGTTTAAAGGGGGGTTGAATAAACCTTACAACCTTTTCGATTTTAGTCCTTTTAAAATATTACAGAGTTAATTTCACAGCTATGTCCTTGAGGGACAGCTAAGTTAGTTGACCAATAGAGTTAGCCACTCAAGACTCGATTGAATTTTGTTGATAGAATAACTCGGTGATTATTCTAAAGCTTAACTTGGTTTGTGATGAGAGTTTCAGGGAAGACTTAACACCCTTGTATTTTATTTAACTTGTTTTAAACACTTGATTTTAGCACTTAGTTACTTATCAGTTGGATAGCAAATTATCAGCAGATATAGAATATGTATGCAGAAATAAAATGCTGAAATGTAAATGACACGATAATTTTTATATAGGTTCGAAGATGGGGCAATTCTTCTACTCCTCTCTTTCCAACTCCTGGAGGAATCCATTTGAGTAATGATCGAGTACAAAGTGGTTATCGGTCCGGATACAAGTCTTGATCACACGGTGACTTGCTCCTTTGGGACTCGGTGCGGAGATGCCTAGGTCACACACGGTGGCTTCTCGTCGACTCGCTTCTTCTTCACAGGGTGGTGCTTGCTACTTCACTCACTTGCTCAAGCTTCTTGGATTTGACCACGAAGCCCTCCAATAACTTGAGACTGGTTTGACCTTGAACCTTCCTACAATCCTCCTTGGAAAGTAGACCCCTTTTGCTTCTTCAAAAGTTTCCTCTTCAACAGTTTGAAGTTGTCTTTCCTTCACATCTTTGTGTTGGATCAATTTCCTTCGAGATTTAGGCTTGAGGACTTTGCTTGAATAACTTTAGAATATTTGCAGGTTACAGAATGAATAATGCTCTTTCTTGTCCGTAGTTGAGGTAACCTTTTCTCAAAGTGGTTCCTCAGCCTTTTAGAGTGAACTTTCAAAAATCTGCCCGTTGAAGAGATAGGCTGATTTTCAAAAATCACTTGTGTTCGGTGGCTTGTCTTGTTGCAGTGCTTGATGTTGACATTTCCTCGTATTTAATGACTTGCAGTATTACAACGTTTCTGACACTTGGTGCAGTGTTTCCCATTGGTTTGTTCCTCTTGCACACAACTGGAACACATACTTTATCTCTGACAACTTTAACATGTTACTATTCTGAGTAACATTCTTGACTTTCATCAACGGATCTCGTTCAGTTGTCTTGACTTGACTGCAGTCTTTTATTCCCCATGTGACTTTGAGTTAGCTTCCAATCAATAGATGACTCATCGTCACTTCAACTTGAGACTTGGCTTCTTGAGTTGACTTGATCGACTCTTCACATAGCCGATTCTGGTAGGAGTTCTTGACATCTCTTCCTTGCCACACTCAGCTGCTTCATAGCGGGAGTCTTTACTTTAGTCTTAAGTTGACTTCTTGTATATCCAGGCATAGCGGACTTGTCTCACTCATACAACCCTATCTATTACAATACAAATTACAAGGAAAATGGGGTGCCAACTTTCTAGTCTATGTTTTACATGGCATTCACCAAAATCTAAACAATAAATTTCCCAACACTTCATCTACTTATATGAGAGTTCTTGGATTTGATTTTCAGACATAGGCTCCTCCTTAGAGATTGAAATCTACAAAAAAGTACAAATTAAATCAAGATTATAGCTGCTAGAAATCAATCCCTTAAAATCATGAAAAGTTGTCTGCTGCTCAACGGATAGTTTGCTGATAAACCTTGAGGTTGACCGGTGAAACACTAATATGAAATTCGAAATGTTTGCTTGAAAAACACCTGGTGGACCGGTCCAAGGGGTGCTCGACTGGTCTAACCCTAGTTGGACCGGTCCAACACTTTAAAAATAGAGACAAAGAGAAAAACAGAAGAATGGCAATTCCCACGCACTGGTCGACAACTTTGTCAACCATTAGGTCGACCGGTCGACCCCCTGGGGAATTCCGCATATCTTGTTTCTGTTTCATAAATCAAATATTTAGGCACGGAGGGCGACCGGTTGAACACGAGACAGAAGTGTTGTCCAATTTTTGTCAAAATAAACTTCAAAAAATATTCCGAAAAAATAGTAAAAGCATTTTAAATCGATTGGGAATATTTGGACAACATTTAGGGACATTGTTTTGGTGAAAAATTCAGTTAAATAAAATTATCAAAATTACGATAAAATATTTATCTAACACCTTGTCCTCCATCACAAACGATTGTTGGTACAAAATGGGTATTCCAAAACAAACTCAATGACCAAAGCAACATAGTTCGAAACAAGACAAAGTTAGTGGCTCAAGGGTATTGTCAAGAAGAAGGTATTGACTATGATGAAATATTTGCACCCGTACCACGTTTAGAAGCTATTCGTATTTTACTTGCCTATTCTTGTTTCAAAAATTTCAAGCTTTACCAAATGGATGTTAAACCCACCTTTTTAAATGGTTTTATTAAGAAACAATCTATGTAAAAGAACCTCCGGGGTTTGAAAATTTTTTAAGGCCAAATGATGTTTACAAACTTAAAAAGGCCTTATATGGTTTAAAACAAGCATCACGTTCTTTTCTTATACAAAATGGATTTACAAGAGGTAAAGTCGATACTACTCTCTTTGTTTTTCAAAAAGGGAAAGATTGCTTATTGGTTCAAATTTATGTTGTTGATATTATATTTTGTAAGAAATTTTCCAAGTTAATGCAAGGTGAATTTGAAATGAGCATGATGAGGGAGCTCAATTTCTTTCTTGAACTCCAAATAAAACAATGCCAAGAAGGCATTATACATCACAATCAAAAAGGAAGGACCGTTACTACTCTATTGGCAACCAACGTCAAGCTCGGCAATGATGAGAAAGGCAAGTCGGTTGATGAATCAAAGTGTTGAGGTATGATTGGTAGTTTACTTTACTTAACCGCAAGTAGACGTGATATTCTTCATGTCGTATGCCTATGTGCTCATTCTCAAAGTAATCCCAAATAATATCATATGAGTGTCGTTAAAAGAAATTTTTCGATATTTAAAAGACACTATTTCATATGGCTTGTTTTATCCAAAGTATGAAAGTTTTTCTCTTAAAGGATATAGTGATTCGGACTACACGGGAAATATTGATGATCGCAAAAGTACTTCCAGATCATGTCAATTTTTGGGCGATTGCCTAGTATCTTGGTTTTCAAAGAAACAAAATTGTGTATCCTTATCAACGACCGAAGCCGAATATATTTTTGCGGCATTTTGTTGTACTCAACTTCTTTGGATGAAACAAACCTTAGCGGGATTACAAATGTTATTTTGAAAATGTTCCTATCTTTTGTGATAACACGTCTGTCATAAACATTGCTCAAAATCCGGTTCATCATAACCGAACAAAACATATTGAGGTTCGACACCATTTTCTATAGGATTGTGTTTCCAAACAAAAAATTGAGATGTGCTTTGTTCCGTCTCAAGATCAACTCATAGATATTTTCACAAAACCTCTAGTCGTCGAGTCGTTTGTGTCAATTCGAGCTCGTTTAGGCATAATGCATATCGAATAAGGTATATGATTGCTTTTGTACGTTTTTAAAACTTCGGGTGAAAAATAAGATTTTTAACTCAAAATCCGGACATAACCAAAAATTAGACATCAGGGACCGGATGACAAGGGGGTCGACCAGTCGACCAAGGCCTGGACCGGTCAAATACCCCCCTTAACCGGTCGACCTTGAGCAAATTTTAGTTTATACGGGTTCTGTCTCAGTTTTCACTCGTTTGCTTCATTTAGTCCATTTTTCGCTCCCCTACACCAAATTCACCAACAAGTTACTCAAAATGTTTTCTTTCTTGCAAATTCAATATTTTTTAACTTATATTATGGATATATCATCTATATTACTTAACTTTTCCTGTTAGTTGGTAAGTTTAATTCCCTCTTTAATCTCAATTGAGTTGAACCCTTGAGAAAGTGCTTTTGCTTGATGAATTGATGAATTTATTGTATCATTGTGATCGGAATTATGTAAATTGATAAATTGTGATTGTGGAAGTAGGATTGGTGATGAATTTTTGGGCCTGATTACACTTTCAAATGTTATATTGTAGGTTCCAAGAAGTGTGTTGTAAGGTTTAGAAGGGGGGGTTGAATAAACCTAACCAAATTTTCACTTTTAGTCTTTTTAAGAATTTCAACAGAGTTGACTCAAATCAGCTAAGTCCCTGGGGGACAGCTAGGTTGGCTATCTTCAGCTCAGTTACCCACTCAATAGACTTGACTGAGCTGTTGATAGTATAAATCGGTTGTGTCAGCTAACCCTTAACTTTTTAGATGATTTAGTTTTATACAGCGGAAGACTAAACACCATTTGTTAAATTTTAAGCACATTTTTAACACTTGTTTTAGCATTTGTTATTATCAGTTGGATAGAAAATATAAGCAAGAAAGTAAATGCTAAAAGTAAATGACACAAGCAAATTTTATAGTGGTTCTAGGATGGGGTAATTCCTCTAATCCACTCTTCTCCAACTCCTAGAGGAATCCACTAAGTAATAGATCAGGTTACAAAGCAGTTCATCAGTCTAGAGACAGTCTTGATCACACATTTGGCTTCTCCTGTGACTCAGCTTCTTCACAAGACTACCTTGCTACTTCCGCTCCCTTCAAGTCTTTGCATTTGATCACACACCACTCCAACAAACTTGAAACTTCTGGTTCGATCTTGAACCTCACTACAGCTTCTTCAAACTTGGAGAGTGGAACCCATTTTGCTCTTGAAACTTTTCCTCGTCAATTGGTTGAAGTAATCTTTTCCTTCACAGCGTGTGTTGGATCGAGTCCCTTCGAGTTTTAGGCTTGAGGAATTTTCTTGATAATCTTTGAGAATATTGCAGGTTATGCTTGCTTTAATATTGCTTGATTCGTTCGTGTTTGGTTCAGGTTACCTTTTCTCAAATGCTTCATCAGCCTTTTATAATGTTCAATTGTAAATTTGCTCGTTGAAGAGATAGGCTATTTTCAAATGACACTTCTATTCGTTGGCTTGTCTTTTCTTGGATTACAGCGATGTGATGTTGACCATTGCTCGTATTAAATGCCTCGCAGATTCACAGAATCCTTACACATGCTTCAATGTTTCCCATTGGTTTATTCCTTTTGCATATTTATGGGCCAAACACTTTAAGACCTGGCAGCTTGGACTAATTACTATATCGAGTAATATTCTTGACTTCCTTCCAACAGATCAATGTGAGTTGTCTTGACTTGACTGATGCCTTTACCCCTTGACTTGAGTCAGCTCCAATCATATGAGAATGACTCAACTGTCACTGCAACTGTTAGACTTGGCTTCTTAATCAACTTGACTGCAACTGTTCCTCAGCCGTGTCTCCTTCAGTCGAGTATTTGCCTTCCATCTAGACTATACTCAGCTAACACACAGCGGAGTCTTCACTCTTGTCTTCAGTTGACTTCTTGTATTCTTTGACATAGCTGACTTCACTCAGCTCTTTCAGTCCTATCTATTACAACATAGAAATACAAGGAAAATGTGGTGCCAACTTCCTATTCTAAGTTTTACATGGTATAATCAAAATCTAACAAATAAATTTCCTAACAATTTTCCCCTTTTTGGTGATGCCAAAACTTTAATAAAATAAACAGCAAACACAAGCAGTGCAGTAACAAAGAATGTATGCTTTGAATAATCAATTTTATTGATCATTGCTTTATTGTCCTTTACAAAATGTATCAAAGCCTATACGAATATTGCATTACAATATGTATCAAAGCTAAGTTACAACTGGAAACAGATTGTATTGAATTACAACATGTATCAAAGTTAAGTTACAACTGGAAATAGAGCAAAGTTACAAAGAAGGTATCAGAGCTTAACAACTGACAGACAGAATACTTACAACTGTGTATTTACAATACAGTAAAATACATAGAGGGGTTGCAGTTGTCTTCAATGCCTTGGTTGTTTCCTTTTTCTCTCTTCATCTTCAGCTCTTCTCCTATCCTCATCTGCTCTTCTTCTCTTCCTTTCTTCTTCATTCTTCTTTTTTTTTCTCATAGGCTCACCTCGCAGCAGGGTCATCCCTACGCTGCCTTTCCTCCCATTCACGATTCAGCCATTCGTTCTCAACTTCTTGCCTTCTCACAGCTTCTACACTCTTACGTGCAACTTCCAAGTTAGCAAGATGATCATATCCAGCCCAGTAGTTTAATCCATTCTTCTATGGATTAATATACTTTATGTCCTGAGATTTTGGCTGCGGTTGATAGCCTCTGCCTCTTCCACTTCCATCTGATCTTCCCCTTCCTCTTTCTGACTCAGCTCCTCCTCCTATGGGAGTGTACTGTACTGGAGCTTTTGATTTCCCAGCTGAGTGACTGTTGGAATTCTGTTGCACATCAGCTAGGTTACACACATCGAGACCTTTCTCCCAGTACATGTCCCAGGCTTATGGTAGAGTCATATCTTGGAAGTATCCTTCTGCCTCTAGAGTTTGAAACTCCTTTAGTAATCTGGGCTCAGACCCAGCATCAGGCATGGCACTGTCTTTTGGGGGCTTGACCGCAGAGAATCCTTTACTGCTAACACAGCTGCTCAAGCAGAGACTCAGTCAACTCAACAACACGCTACCACAACTACGTTAAATGTAGCCATGAGGGTTGGCTCATCATCAAATACGAACCTCATCGGAGCTATTTTATTAGTAACAGTACTCCGAGAGTCTTGAGCATCCTCAACCTTGTCCTTCGCAGATTCGTCAATGGGTGTGGACTCGGCTTCATTGTCGGATTCCAAAATTTCTGTGTCAATGTTTTCCTGGGAATCACTGAGAGCGCTGATTCTAGTTTCTTCATCACCCGTCTCTACATGAGGAATTTGCTATTTCTCAATATCTTTGCCGAAGGAAGTCTCAACCTCCTTTAGGCCTTCATTACCCCCAGCAGTCTAAACTGCTGTAGGGCCTTCAACATCCCTGTGTGCAGTCTCAACTGCAGTAGGGTCTTGGACAGATTTTCCTTCAGCAGACTTAGCTACCTTGGGATCTTCAATGGCATCCATCGGAGTCTCAACTCCTAGGATTGTACTTTCAAGACCAGGAGTCTCAACTCCTATGGTCTCCATTCCATCCTCTACCTTAGCTGCATCAGCAGCGTCGCCGACCTTCATTATAGAAGAAGTTTCAACTAGGACAGTCTCAACCGTCTGAGCTTCGTCAACATTACTCTGTTGTTCTAATAATTTCTCACCTTGGCCTCCTAACTTCATAGTTTGGTCTCCCACAACGTCCTTCGACCTAGCTGTGGTGGATAGGTTTCCCCCTCAGCTACCGCACCATCTAAGTTAACGGTTGTGCGGTTGCTCTGCTCCTCAGACTCGGTTGTTTTTCCTTTTGAGTAGTCAGCCGTAGTGGCAGGTGTCTCAACAGCTTCTTCAGGATTGGATTGGCCAGGGTGCCCATTTCGTCTCCTTCCCTAGATTCATCGTCGTTCCCCTGAGTGCCATTTTTAGATTGCACGGGGGATGTGGTGGCAGCATTGTCAGTAGCTATCTTTTGCACCACTCTTAAGGGATTAGATCGAGGAGATAGTTGGGAAGACTCTCCTGGACCCTCTTGTTAGTCCAAGTGGCTACAATAATCTAGAGGGGGGTGAATAGATTATGCCGATTTTTCGCAAATTACCCTCTTTTTTGAAACAACGAGTAGATAACAAAAATGTAACTGCGGAAAATAAACAACACTAGTTGATTTAAAGAGGTTCAACCCACATAGGGCCTAATCCTCTACCACCCCAGTATCTCCGGGATGGATTTTAAGAAGAAAAAAAGATTTTATTAATTTACCAAAAATTAATACAACACCTTGAGGATTACCACAACCCTCTTTCACCACCTTGAGGATTACCACAACCCTCTTACAACACCTTTGAAGATTACCACAACCTTCAAACACCTATCACCTAGATCACCCAAGTGTATTCTTACCACAAGAATACTCACAAGGATGTCTTGTGTTGAATGATGACCAAAATCAAGATTACAACTCAATAATGATTGATACAATATGAGTACAAGTGTAATCAAGAATTGAAAGCCTAGACCTCAAATAAGTGCAAGTGAAAGTGCTTAGGCTAATACAACAAGATATATGAAAGTGTTTGCTCAATTGCTCTTTGCTTGTATGTTGTGTTGTATCTTGTTGCTTGAATGAAGCCTCTATTTATAGGAGAGGACTTGGCTTTCATTTCCAGGACATTGGCTCCTCCTTGGGGAGTGATTTTTGTAAAAGAAACCATTTAAAATGATCAATATAGCGAGTTAGAAATCAATCCCACAAAATAGGGAAAAGTTGTGCGAAAAACGCAGCGGATAGTTTGTTGATAAACATGGGGTTCGACCGGTCGTCGCGAGAGATAAGATTGAAATTGAATTTCGCGAACTTTTTACACAGGGGGACCGGTCGAAGGGAAGTGCGACCGGCCGCCCTTAGTGTGGCGGTTGCCCTTGGCGATTTTACGAAGCAGAGAAGTCGGAACAAAAATCCAACTTGCAGTGCAAGTCGCCCACGGTCGACCGGTCGCCGCCCTGTTTTTCTTACGTCCCATTTTTTTGTTTCTCGACTCAACTCAGTGCGGGTTTCCCTATAGGGCGACCGGTCGAGCCTGAAACAAATGTGTTGTCCAATGTTTTATTGAAAATAAACTTCAAGAAATACTCCTAAAAATAGTAAAAACATTTTAATTTGATCGGAAGTATTTAGACAACATTTAGGAACATAGTTTTGGTTTAAAAACATATTTGAACAAAATCGAACATAATCATCAAAATCATGATAAAAACATTTATCTAACAAACTCCCCCTTTTTGATGATTACAAACCAAAACAATTTTCTTGAGGACGATTTTAAAACCAAATAAAATTTTCGGTTTTACAAGTAAACTATCCGTAAGAAGTATTTCATACAAAGCTCCCCCTATTTATGAGCATATCAACAAACGATTTTTATTAGTAAGAAGCACAAGCTATAACAAGCTTATATAGAATGCATCATGAGCTAAGTAGCTCCCCCTGTCACAAAACTTATAAACAATTTCATCCGAGTCCAAAAATCAAGCTATGGACTAGGTATTAGAGTCCACAATACTTATTGCGAGCTTTTATTAGCTTTTCTTGAGCTAACGAGCTAATATCCTGTTTCTCCCCCTTTGGAATCATCAAAAAGAATGTTAGAATGGTGAAAACACCATACAATAATATCAAAGTGCGCCAAAGGAACGGTTTATTAACCGTTTAGCAATTTAAAGCATAATAATCCAAGGAAAATGGGAGAAATGTAATATGAAGAGTTCATACGCTTGTTTTGTATGTCAAAACATGATCTCAATAAGTAGAGAAAACTTTTGAAAGCAAGAGAATCATGTATAAGTTGAAATTTTCATTGCGACATATCATCGAACACCTTGTGTGCGTTAAAAATAGAAGAGGTTGTATATAACCTTTGTAAATGGTTCAAGCCAAAAAAATTCAACACCAATTCAAGTCACTCATCATACATAACAACACAACAACCAAGCTCATCATGATCATACGAAAATTACATCAAAGATATTCAAGAAACATGAAAACTCAAGGGTTCCACCCAATTGAGTAAAAGAAGCGAAATTCTTACCATTTGATCATGCTATATAATGTCCATGTTGTGTAAGATATGCATGAAATTCATTTTTGAATGAAATTTGAGTGAATTTGGCAAAGGGGACGAAAAATGGCCAAATATTTGTTAAAATGAAGAATGTCAAAAGCAGAACGTTTAAAAGCCAAAATATAGCTTAGGGTGACGGTCGAGGTTGGGCGACGGTTGCCCTCAACTCCTTCGACCATTTTGTTTTGTCGGCTTTTTTTTTTTTTTAAATCCGAATTTTCAACCAAACGTAAGCTTCATTCAATATGCATTATGCCTAACCGAGCTCGTATTGATGAAAAAGTCTCGGAAGATAGCGGTTTTGTGAAAATATCCGCTAATTGATCTTGAGATGGTACAAAGGATATCTCAATTTTACGTTTTGAAACACAATCCCTTAGAAAATGATGTCGAATCTCAATATGTTTAGTACGGTTATGATGAACCGGGTTTTGAGCAATATTTATAGCGGATATATTATCACAAAAGATAGGTACATTTTCAAAAGAGCATTTGTAATCCGCTAAGGTTTGTTTCATCCAAAGAAGTTGAGTACAACAAAATGCGGCGGAAATATATTCGGCTTCGGCCGTTGAAAGAGAAACACAGTTTTGTTTCTTTGAAAACCGAGAAACTAGGCAATCGCCTAAAAATTGACATGATCCGGAAGTACTTTTCCGATCATCAATATTTCCCGCATAGTCCGAATCGCTATAACCTTTAAGAGAAAAATTTTCATTCTTTGGATAAAATAAACCATATTGAATGGTGCCTTTCAAATATAGAAAAATCCTTTTAAAGGCACTCATGTGAGATTCTTTGGGATTGCTTTGAAAACGAGCACATAGGCATACGGCATGAAGAATGTCCGGTCTACTAGCGGTTAAATAAAGTAAGCTACCAGTCATACCTCGATACTTTGATTCATCCACGGACTTGCCTTTCTCATCTTTGTCAATTTTGACACTTGTTGCCATAGGAGTAGAGACGGTTCTTCCTTCTTCAATGCCGAACTTTTTCAAAAGTTCTTTTGTATACTTTGATTGCGAAATATAAATACCTTCTTGACATTGCTTAATTTGAAGTCCAAGAAAGAAGTTAAGCTCCCCCATCATACTCATCTCGAATTCTCCTTGCATTAACTTAGAAAATTTCTTGCACAAAGAATCATTAGTAGCACCAAAGATAATATCATCAACATATAGAGTTGTATCAACTTTACCTCTTATAAAACCATTTTGTAAAAGAAAAGAACTAAGTTTATCATACCATGCACGGGGTGCTTGTTTTAAACCATACAAGGCCTTTTTAAGTTTATAAACATCATTAGGCCTAGAAAAATTTTCAAACCCCGGAGGTTGTTTTACATAGACTTCTTCTTGAATAATACCATTTAAGAAGGCGGATTTAACATCCATTTGGTAAAGTTTGAAATTTCTAAAGCAAGAATAGGCAAGCAAAATACGAATAGCTTCTAAACGTGCTACGGGTGCAAAAGTTTCATCATAGTCAATACCTTCTTCTTGACAATACCCTTGAGCTACTAACCTTGCCTTATTTCGAACAATGTTGCCTTGATCATCAAGTTTGTTCCAGGAAAACCCATTTTGTGCCAATAATGGTTTGAGAAGGAGGACAAGGTACCAATTCCCATACGTCATTTCTTTCAAATTGATTCAACTCCTCTTGCATCTCTAGAAACCAATCCTCATCCTCAATAGCTTCTTTAGCGTTTTTAGGCTCTTTTTGACAATTAAGAGCTTTCTCGGCAAATTTTCTCCGAGTCATCACTTTGTCAAGGGGATCACCAATAATAAGATCTTTTGGGTGATCTCCCTTAAATTTCAATGCAACGGGAAGATCGAGATATCACCTCTATCTTCTTGAGAACCATTTGAAGTGGACGGTTGATCATTTGATGTGGACGGTTGATCATCAATTTGAACAATTTGTTCAATAATATCCTCCTCATCACTTTCATCATTAGGAATTCTTTCAACTCCGAAGCTTCATTGAATTTAACATGGATGGATTCTTCAACAACTCCACTAGTCTTATTGTAAACCCGATATGCTTTGCTTTTTGTTGAATATCCCATAAATATCCCTTCATCGGCCTTAGGATCAAGTTTGTCCAATTGATCCTTGGTATTCAAAATAAAGCATTTACAACCAAATATCTTGAAATAACTAATATTTGGAGTTCTACCTTTCCAAAGCTCATATGGAGTTTTATTCATTTTAGGACGAATATAAACTCGATTAATGACATAGCAAGCGGTATTTACGGCTTCGGCCCAAAAATACTTTGGAAGTGAAAATTCATTGAGCATGGACCGACTCATTTCTTGTAATGTCCGATTTTTCCGTTCGGCTACTCCATTTTGTTGAGGTGTCCTTGGAGCCGAGAAATTATGAGCATATCCTTTGGTTTCACAAAATACTCTAAATTCACCGTCAAATTCTCCACCTCGATCGCTTCGAATAGACTTGATAGTATCTTGTTTTTCATTCTCAATAAGTCTACACAACTTAACAAACTCATTAACGGCATCGTTTTTATTGGTAAGAAAAAGAGCCCAAGTATATCTTGAAAAATCATCGACTATAACAAAAGTGTAATGTTTTCCACTTAGACTAGCCGTATCAATGTCCCCGTACAAATCAAGGTGAAGCATTTGTAGAGGTTTGGTTGTGGAAATTTCATTTTTGGGCTTAAAACTACTTTTAACTAATTTGTTCTTTTGACAAGTGTCACATAAGCCAAGATTTTCAAAATTCAATTTGGGTAGTCATTTCACATGTTGGTTTTTGTAAATATTTTTCAAATTCTTGTATCCAACATGTCCAAGTCGCCTATGCCATAAACTAGTTAAATCATTATTGGCGACTAAACAAGAAACATTTTGACTAACCAAATCACTTGTACAAATTTTGTAAAGATTGCCTTTTCTATTTGCTTCACAAATAATTTCACCATTTTTAAGTATAAGGCATTTTTCTTTATTAAAGGAAACATCATATTTTGAATCACAAAGTTGGCTAACACTTATCAAATTAAACTTAAGCCCTTCAACTAATAGAACATTACTATGAGAGAAAGAAGAGTTACCAATTTCTCCATTTCCAAGAATTTTTCCTTTGCCATTTCGAACATGACCATACCCTCTTCTTGGAGTTTGATGTTGGTAAAAAGTTATCTCCTCCCGGTCATATGGCGTGAACATCCGCTGTCCACGAGCCATTTTGAATCTTCCATTGTGGTTATAGCCCCTATTTCCTACAAAAGAATTTCTTTTAGGTACCCTATAATTTTGGGGTCCATGGGGGTTAGTTTTGAGACCTTTGGGTCTCCAAACATGTCTTGAGCTATTTCTCAATTTGCAATTATTAGCATAATGTCCAACTTTGCCACAATAAAAACAAGTAGGAGTATTATTAGCACGTACAAAAGTCGGACTTTGGTTATTTTTCTTAAAAACACTTTGAAATGGCTTATAACCAAGTCACGATTTGGAATGCTCACCTCTTTGTGCATCTAAAATTTTTGTAACTTTATCCGTACTAATGTTGAAATGATGCATATCATTTTTCAAACATTCAATCTCTTTTGTGAGCAATTCCTTTTCGGTTTCAAGAGAATGAATTCTAGTAAGAGTAAGAGCATGAGCTTTGTCTAGAGATTCATAAGAGGTAAATAATTTTTCTTTTTCAACTTTAATCTCCTTATGCTCCTTTTTCAAGTTTTTGTATTTAACGATTAAATTTTGAAACTCAATTTGCAATTCATCAAAATCACATTGCAAGTCATCAACTATGGAGGAAGTAGAAGAGTTTGAGTGTACCTCATTGTTTTCATCGTCTATAGCCATGAGACCGAGTTCGGTTTCTCCTTCCTCATCGGTTGTTTCGAGTAGTTCATCCCATGTTTTGACTTCCGCATTTAGAGCCTTCTTTTTTGTGAAAGGCTTCCTTTTCTTTTGCTCCTCTTCATCGAGCTTTGGGCAATCGGCAATGAAGTGGCCGGGTTTTCCGCATTTAAAGCAAGCATTATCTCTTGGTTTTCTTGCTTTATTTTTATTTACAAATTTTGCAAATTTTCGAACAAGTGCGGCCGTCTCCTCATCATCATCATCATTATCATAGTATGCATTATTAGAAGAAGAAGCAAGACCTTTAGAAATAATTTGCATACCCGATTGATTTGCGGATGGTTTGGAATTTTTCCTCTCCTTGAGATAAACTTCATATATGAGTAAATTTCCAATAAGTTCATCAAACTTGAGTGTCTCAAGATTTTGTGCCTCCGTGATTGCCGTTACTTTTTCGGACCATGACCCGGGAAGTGCATTCAATACCTTGGTCACCTTGTCTTCTTCGGAGATGGCCTTACCGAGGGCCACAAGAGGATTGACAATATTGTCAAGCCTTTCCACCATCTTGTAGATCCTTTCGCCATCATACATGTTAAAGTTTTCGAAGTCTTTAACAAGCATGGTCTTTCTTGCTTGCTTGATTTTCTTAGTCCCTTCATAGATTGTCTCCAATTTTTCCCAAACCTCATGTGCCGACCTTATGCCTCTTATGCGATTGTACTCGGTGGCGGTAAGAGAACAATGAAAAATATTTAAGGCCTTACCTTTTAGAGAGAAAGCCTTTTTGTCATTTTCATCAAACTCCTTGAAAGGTTTAGGAGCCAAAGTGCCATCTTCCGATTTCTTTGTTGGTTGATCAACTCCTTCAATGACCACATTCCAAATGTCGAACCCGCACCCTTGTAGGAAGCACTCCATACGGTCTTTCCAAAATGCGTAGTTGTTGGCGTCGAATAGTGGTGGCTTATTTGTGGAGGCGCCGGTGGTGAGATGAGCATCATTTGTAGCCATGGATCTTTCCTCTTTACTCGGAACGAGCTAGCCAAAGAGTTTGGCTCTGATACCACTTGTTAGTCCAAGTGGCTACAATAATCTAGAGGGGGGGTGAATAGATTATGCCGATTTTTCGCAAATTACTCTCTTTTTTTGAAACAACGAGTAGATAACAAAAATGTAACTGCGGAAAATAAACAACACTCGTTGATTTAAAGAGGTTCAACCCACCTAGGGCCTAATCCTCTACCACCCCAGTATCTCCGGGATGGATTTTAAAAAGAAAAAAAGATTTTATTAATTTACCAAAAATTAATACAACACCTTGAGGATTACCACAACCCTCTTTCACCACCTTGAGGATTACCACAACCCTCTTACAACACCTTTGAAGATTACCACAACCTTCAAACACCTATCACCTAGATCACCCAAGTGTTTCTTACCACAAGAATACTCACAAGGATGTCGTGTGTTGAATGATGACCAAAATCAAGATTACAACTCAATAATGATTGATACAATATGAGTACAAGTGTAATCAAGAATTGAAAGCCTAGACCTCAAATAAGTGCAAGTGAAAGTGCTTAGGCTAATACAACAAGATATATGAAAGTGTTTGCTCAATTGCTCTTTGCTTGTATGTTGTGTTGTATCTTGTTGCTTGAATGAAGCCTCTATTTATAGGAGAGGACTTGGCTTTCATTTCCGGACATTGGCTCCTCCTTGGGGAGTGATTTTTGCTGCAAAAGAAACCATTTAAAATGATCAATATAGCTGTTAGAAATCAATCCCACAAAATAGGGAAAAGTTGTGCAAAACGCTACGGATAGTTTCTTTGATAAACATGGGGTTCGACCGGTCGTGAGAGATAAGATTGAAATTGAATTCTGCGAACTTTTACACGGGGGACCGGTCGAAGGGGGTGCGGCCGGTCGCCTTAGCTGTGACGGTTGCCCCTTGAGCGATTTTACGAAAAGAGAAGTCGGAACAAAAATCCAACTTGCAGTGCTGGTGTCGCCGGCCGGTCGACCGGTCGACACACCGTCGCCCACCTGGTCGGCCGTCGCTTCTGCCCTATTTTTCTTACGTCCCATTTTTGTTTCTCGACTCAACTCAGTACGGGTTGCCCTATAGGGCGACCGGTCGAGCTGAAACAAATGTGTTGTCCAATGTTTTATTGAAAATAAACTTCAAGAAATACTCCTAAAAATAGTAAAAACATTTTAATTTGATCGGAAGTATTTAGACAACATTTAGGGACATAGTTTTGGTTTAAAAACATATTTGAACAAAATCGAACATAAGCATCAAAATCATGATAAAAACATTTATCTAACACCTCTTGCATATGTTGTTCGTGCATGGCTTTTTATTCTTTAATGGCCTGTTGGAATTCGACCTTCCAACTGCTTCAGTAGGATCAATCTCCTCCAAGTCACTGTTGTCAGTCGAGTCCATGTGATGCTCATGACCTCCAGTGAACATACATATCTTTGATTTTTCATGAGCTTTGGCTTTCTCCAAAGCTTTCTCCTTTTCATCTTCTTTGATGCGCGAAGGGCATCCATGCATAATTTTTCATTTAGGGCATAGGGGACAGAGACATTTCCCAGGAAACGTAAGAACTTCTCTTCTTCTTTGATAAATTTAGGTTGCTAAAATTTTTGTCGAGAGTAGTCCAACTTCCATCTTCTCCATTCCCTCAATCTCTGTTGAATGTCCGGGTAGACTAGAGTACATTATCACCTCATCATCACCATCTCCGTCTTCCCGCACTGTAGCAAGTGGAGTCTGCTCCTCGTCAGGTTCATTTGTATCGGTTTGAGGGGTCGAGACATCTCTTTCCTCAAGAGTCTCGGATGTCTCGACTCTTTGCTTCTCCACATTTTGTCTCACGCGCGATTGGGTTTTCTACACTCTGTGATCGACATCGCCAGATCTTATGGGTATCCATGGTGACTATATCCTCACCATCCTTCTCTTGGGACTTCTCTTCTTGAGCATCAACGAGTCTCTTCGGGCCTGCAGGCCGAGTGGCGGACTCTGTCTTTTCAAGTTCGGACTTCTTAAAAAGTCTTCTTCTCTTGGTTTTGACAAGAGGAACAACATCCTCTTGATTGTTTCGGTGGTTGCTTCTGGCTCCACCATCTTTATCTTTTTCCCAACGGTGGCTTGCGGGGCACAACTGTTCGCTTCTTCGTTACAATCGGAGAAGGCATAGAATATATTTCTCGTCTCGGCTATCTTTGCCGGGAGAGCTTACGGATCGGCCTCTTGGGGCAGGGGCTTGTGGCTCAGCTGTAGGGGCAGGATCCTTCTTGGACTTGGTTGCAGGGACAAGTGCAGGCTTAGCTGTCGCAACTCTCTTCTTTTAAATAGGCTTGGGAGAGAGAGCGTAGCGGTCGCATTGTGTCTTTTGCGCGGTCAATCGACTCACCTCACTCGTGTCGCTTTCTGGTATGCGCCTTCCTCTAAGCTCCGAGAGTTTTTCCTTGAACATTTTCTTGTTCGCATGGAATGGCTTTCCATGACGCAGGGCAATCCGCTTTACTTCCATCAAATGGCCAATCATCAGGCCATACCCCAATGAGCATCTGAAAGTCCCATCTTCCTTAAAGGACTTATTGATCACGTTCTGGCAGATACGGCCGAAAACAAACTCAGCTCAGTTAATCTTTTTTTCTTCCATGATCGCAACCATCACCACCAGCTTAGTCCGAGACAGCTGGTTGAATCTTCCAAACTTCATATCCACGCACTTGGACACGATGTCCATAAGTTTGTGGTAATCTCCCTTGATCAACTCCTTCTTGGCCGTATAGACAGTCTTCACAGCTGACTTAGGCTTGGCTATCTCTTTCCAAGCAGCAGCAATGTTGACATCCTTCTCGATGATCTCATTCAGACCATCAGTAGGCAACTTGCAATGTTCAGTAAGGTCCGCAGCTGTGATCTTGATGGCCTTACTCTGAACAGATGAGCGAATCTCATCATCATATACTTCTGCATTGACATAGAACATCACGACCTCTTCAAAGTAAGTGTGAGAAAACTCCATGGTGTGAAAGTCCTTCAGACCAGACTTGTCGAGTTTCTCAGCAATTTTCTTCACCAGGACTTCATCAGCACCCTGTTTCACCATCCCCTTGAAGTCCACTATTGATCCTGAGTGGATTTTCTCAGATAACTTGACAAAATCATATGTAGCGTCCATTTTAGAAGAAGATAAATAGTGAAAGAAACGTAAAATCTCGATTTTGAAAAGTATGGTTTGCGAATTTTTGCAGAGAGTATTTCTTGCTTGTTGAAGACGAGAGAGTTATTATGAGAAGAGAGAAAAATGTGTTTTTGGCTTATATTGGACTTGGAATTTGAAAAACTTGATCAAAATCGACGGTCAAGATTTATTTATTAAAACCACATTAATTTCCATGCATTAAATGCCGCAGCATTTATATCAAATCATATGCTTAACCGTGCAGTTTTTGTAGTGACAGCCATAATTATGTTAACGTCGTCCTTAAAAACATTCCCTCTCGCATAAAATGACTACGTTTTGTCACTTAGCTCATAAATAACTCATATTATATCCAAAAATGACTTAACTCTGCTTCTCTCTTCACATTAGATCACTCAGCTGTCAACTAACTCGATACAACTGATTTCCCGTCTAGGTTGTTTTCCTTGGCTGAAATGTGAAACTTGCTCATTTTTCATCTCTCTTCTTTTAACTTTGTTGAATGAGTCTTCTGAGTATTCTAACTCAGCTCAATTAACCCTAGCTCATTCTTAAGCTCTTCAAATCTTGATTCACATAATGGCATTGTGAATATGTCAGCTAACTGCTTATCAGTTGAGATGTATTCCAAAGTGATGTCTTTCTTTTCAACATGATCTCTGATAAAATGATATCTGACATCGATATGCTTTGTTCTTGAGTGCAACACAGGATTCTGAGTGATTGCAATGGCACTACTATTATCACACATAATTGGAATCTCTCTTTCTACTATATCATAGTCTCTCAGTTGTTGTCTCATCTGTTAGACTTGGGCACAACAACCGACCGCAGCTATGTACTCTGCTTCAGCTGTAGATGTAGCTATTGAATTTTGTTTCTTGTTGAACCAAGAAACTAATCTATTTCCAAGAATTTGACAAGTTCCTGATGTACTCTTCATGTCAACTCTACATCCAGCATAGTCTGAGTCTGAGTATCCTACTAGCTTGAATCCTCCTTCCTTCGGATACCATAAGCCAACTTCTTGACATCCCTTCAATTACCTTAGGATTCTCTTAGCTGCAGTCATGTCTCTCTTTTGGTACAGATTGACATCTAGCACATACACCTACATCAAAGGTGATGTCTGGCCTGCTTGCTGTTAAATAAAGCAATGATCCAATGAGGGCTCTATATCTAGTTTGATCAACAGGTTTGCCATTTGCATCCATATCCATCTTGACTGATGTGTTCATAGGAATCTTCACTGATGACTTCTCTTTCATGTCAAACTTCTTCATCAGATCGCTAGTATACTTGGTTTGACTTATGAAGGTTCCATCCTTCATTTGCTTTACTTGAAGTCCTAAGAAGAAATTCAGCTTTCCCATCATGCTCATCTCAAATTTGCCTTGCATGAGGTTTAGGAACTTATCACACAACTCTTTGTTTGTGGATCCAAAAATGATATCATCCATCTCATATTTGAACAAGCAGTATACTCTCTCCATCTTGAATTCTGAAGAGTGTTCTGTCAACCTTTCCTTTGGTGAATCCATTGTCAATTAGAAACTGAGACAATGTATCATACCATGCTCTTGGTGCTTGTTTCAATCCATACAAAAATTTCTTGAGCTTGTGGACCTTATCTTCAATAGTTTTCTGCTCAAAACCTGGAGGTTGTTCAACATAGACTTTCTTCTAGCAGTCCATTTAGAAATGCACTCTTCTTATCCATTTGATATACAGTGAAGTTCTTATGTGCAACATAAGCAAGAAACATCCTAATTGCTTCCAATCTGGAAACATGAGCAAATGTTTCATCAAAATCTATACCTTCCTCTTGGTAATACCCTTTCTCTACCAATCTTGCTTGTTTTTGACAACAGATCTTTCCTCATTCATCTTGTTTCTGAATTCCCACTTTGTACCAATGGCATTTTGGTGAGTAGGTCTTTGAACCAATTACCATACTTTGTTTCTTTTAAACTGATTAAGCTCTTCTAGCATGGGTTGAATCCAATATGTGTCTTCCAAGGCTTGAGACACATCTTTAGGCTCGATTTGGGAAATAAAACAAGTGAACATTGTTTCATGTTGTGCTTTGGATCTGGTTCTTATGCCATCTCTAACATCTCCAATGATTAATTCAGGTGTATGGTCTTTCAGCCATCTCACATCAGGTTGGAATAAGTCTGCTGGATTTAGTCATCTTGTAGTTAAGTTGTCTTGATCAGCTCTTTCATCATCATTCAACTGCATACCTTCCAGCTGTCTTTGAGATTCAGCTATCTCATCATCATCATCATGGTTAAGTGTTCTCACATCTGCTTCAACATAAGGACTCTTCTGCATAGTCGGTTGATTCTACTTCTCAGCTAACTTATCAATGTCTTCTCCATTTACATTTGGCTAATCAAACACCACATGGATAGACTCTTATGTAACCATAGTCCTCTTGTTTAGCACTCTATAGGCTTTACTCTCAGCTGAGTATCCCAAAAAGATATTTTCATTAGCCTTATCATCAAAAGCCTTCAAATTATCGTTGTCATTGTTGTGGATGAAGCACTTATATCCAAAGATCTTGAAATATCCAACATTTGGCTTTCTCCCTGTCAAAATCTCATAGGGAGTTTTAGTTAATTGTATGTTTATCATGCATCTATTTTGAGTATAGCATGATGTATTTATGGCTTCAGCCCAAAATCTCTTAGGCAATCCAGCTTCAGCTAACATTGTCCTTACAGCTTACTTGAGAGTTCTGTTCCTTTTTTCCGCCACTCCATTCTACTATGGAGTCCAATACCATTTTCAACACAATACTGAGTTATAATCCCATTGACAAACTAAGTTCCCCTGTCAGATCTGATTTTTATAATGGTTTGGCTCTTTTCATTTTGTACTCTTCTCATCAGCTGAGGCAACTTCTACAGTGTTTCCTTCTTTTTACACATGAAGATTGTCCATGTATATCTTGAATAGTCATTCACCATCACAAATGTGTATTTCTTACCACTTATGCTAGCTGGCTCAACAGGACCAAATAAGTCCATGTGCAACAGATGCAATATCATTATTGAAGGAGGACTTGGTTTATCCTTGAATGATGATTTTATTTGCTTTTCCATCTAGCATGAATCACATATATTTTCTTTCTTGTACACTGAGTCAGGCAATCCTTCCAAAAGATGACTCTTTGCAAGCTTGTTGATTGTCTTGAAATTTAGGTGACTCAGCTTCTTATGCCATAGCCAACTAGATTTGGTTGTACTCTTGGCTAGGAGACGTGTGCTTGGTGTAGCAGTAGACCAATTGACTACATACATGGTTTTCTGTCAAGTTCCTTACAGCACCATCGCATTAGATTCAGCATCCTTGATCTGGCATGCGCCCACGTTGAATCCCAAATTATAGCCTTCAACAAGTTGAAGTTGAGGCCTTCAACACATGCAACATATGTGATCTCCAGTCCATTCTTCTTGATGGATCATGTGCCTTTTATCTCCCCTAGAGCTTCATTTTCTCCAAATATGACTTTTGCACATTTGATCTCCTTGAATCTCGACAGATTTATTTTATTTCCTGTCATATATCTGGAACAACCACTATCTATGTACCAGGTTCCATGGCACTCAGTTCTTCCTTGAACCTGCAATCAAGGAAATCAGTTTTTAGGTACTCATACTTGCCCTGGGGATTAGTGCTATAAGATGTTCCAACCAATCTTTAGCCAGATGATCTGACTCTAAGAGGTTGCCATCTATCAGCTCCATAATCATAATGCATGTTAGCAAATTGCTTGGGGGTTTTAGGATCATACAGTTGTCTCTTTTGTCTGTATGCTTATGTGTTTGTTTTAGCAACTGCTTTCTTGGGGTAGTTGTGGAAATTCTAGGTGTTGTGCTTGGGTGCATATGTGCGCTGATAATAGCTCTTTTGCCTTGGGAATGAACTTTGCTGAGGTTGAGGTCTTTGCCATTTTGGCTTTTAACCCATAGGTCTTTGCTGATGTTTCACATGGTTATTTCAATCAGCTTGGTTTGGATAGTTTCTACCATTCCCATCATATGTCTTTCTTTGCTGAAATCGCTGGGGTTTTTGGTAGCTCTGTTTGGCGTTTACAAAGTATTTTCTGTTTGGAGTCTACTGATGGACCTGTCTGAATTTCTTCGCAGCTTGTCCTTTCAGCATACTCTACTGGCTTCTTTCATTTTCCCTTATAATCAAGGCCAGTGTGATTGTGATTGATTTTTGGTGTGGATGTTGGTCTAACATATGGTGTTTTGGGCTTTTGAAATCCCTCATTGCTTGAGGATCTTTTCTCCAAAATCACTCTGGAGTTTTAACTATGCACAAAGGAATTGAATCATATGCATGTCTTATCTCCACACTCTTTTTGGCTCATAATAAGTTCATCCAATGACTTGGATGCTTTTGTAAATGAGGCAATCACAGTTTTAAGATCTTTTTCTCTTTTCTCAGTAGCAGCTAAGTTTGCTAAGATCTTGGCATTTTCAGCCTTCAACTTAGTGTTCTCATCAGTTATATAACTTAGAGTACTCAGCTCTTTAGTTAGTTGTAAGTTTTGGCATTTAAGCTGACTGTTTTCCTCATTTAGAAGTGTGTGTGAGGTTTTAATGTGTTCAAAATATTTTATCATT
Organism: Rehmannia glutinosa; assembly: GCA_016081115.2. Classification (NCBI taxonomy): domain Eukaryota; kingdom Viridiplantae; phylum Streptophyta; class Magnoliopsida; order Lamiales; family Orobanchaceae; genus Rehmannia; species Rehmannia glutinosa. Next base: position 51,947,333 of record CM071930.1, read on the forward strand.
TTGCCTATTGAATCATAAAGATTTGTGGGTGATGAAGTGTGTGTGTCACAACCACTATCACTTGAATCAAAATGAGATGAGTTAGAATGTACCTCATCTTCGTGATCTTGTTCGTTGGCCATGAGGCATATCATAGCCTCTTCCTCTATATCACTGGAGTAGTCTGCTTCACTACTATCTGAGTCTACTGGCTCTTTACACTTTACTGGCTCAACAGTCTCAGTAGCTCTTCTTTTCTTGTCTTCTTTCCCTGAAGACTCTTATTTCCTTCTCATTTTTTGTATTTGTTGACTGGTGGATAGGAATAATCAACAGCAAAGTGTCCTAGTTGTCTGCAATTCCAACATAGGTTTCGGACTCTACGATCAACTCTCTCGGTTCTTTGATTATCAGCTCTCTGATAGTCAGCTTTCTAATGTTCAGCTCTCTTGGGTGGTATGTCCTCCCTTGCTTTGGAGGGTGTTGAATGTCGTCTAGAGGTCTCACCCTTGTTTCTTTTGTAGTTCTTGTTAAATAACTTGTTGAGTCTCTTTACCATGAGGGCAATTTCCTCCTGGTCAATGGTCTCCTTTAGCTCAACTTTCTTTCCTTCACTGGCCAATAATGCAGCCGTCTTGGGTACAATTGTTTCCTCTTGCTCTTTTCTTCTCAGCTCAAACTCATAGGCTTTAACATCTGAGAATAGCTCATGATTCGATGTCTTCATGCACATCTCATTTTGAGTGTACTATTTCCGACGAGTTGAAAGCTCATTAGTGATATCTGTGAATCTGGCATCCAGCTGATCCAGACTTTCACCTGCAAGAATTATAAATTTTTCAAATTTTTGAACAACAACAGTTAATTTATTCTCTTTAATCTATTCTGATCCTTCACAAATCAGGGTTAGCTTCTTCCAGATTTCTTTGGTTGATTTGCATGACTTGACTTTGCTGAACATAGCCTTGCCCAACATCTTGTAGAGAATATCCTTGGCCACATTGTCCAAGTTGTATCTCTTTCTATCTTCATTAGTCCATTCACAATGAGGTTTGTCAACCATGACTGGTCTAGTCTCTGCTGCAGCATTCTCTCCTCCATCTTGAGGTGATCTTCTTACAGCATGTTGACTTTGAGTATTTGCAATGACCCATCCTCTATCACAAGCCACATTTCATCATGTAAGGCTGATAGGTGAGCCTGCATATGAATCTTTCAGTCATCAAACTCTTCCACAGTAAACATAGGAATACGAGTTAGATTTGCTTCCATGATAATAACTTTGGTTTAAAAAATGAAAGACTTTGAAAACACAAGTGTTAAACCTTATGAACAAAAATGAGATCTCGTTCAGTAACCAGTGCGGAAGGCTCAATGAACCAACCGCTCTGATACCACTTGTAGGTCCCAAGGGGTGTTTTGTAAGATTTAGAAAGAGGGGTTAAATAAACCTTACCAAATATTTCAACAGAGTTGACTCAAATCAGCTAAGTCCTTCGGGGACAGCTAGGTTGGCTATCTTCAGCTAAGTTACCTACTCAACAGACTCGACTGAGCTATTGATAGTATAACTTGGCTGCGTCAGCTAACACTTAATGTTTTAGATGATTTGGTTTTATACATCACAAGACTTAACACCCTTTGTTAAATTTTAAGCACGTTTTTAACACTTATTTTAGCATTTGTTATTATTAGTTGGATAGCAATATAACTTATCAACAGATATAAGCAATAAAGTAAATGCTGAAAGTAAATGACACAAGCACATTTTATATTGGTTCGAGGATGGGGTAATTCCTCTAATCCACTCTTCTCCAACCCTTGGAGGAATCCACTAAGTAATAGATCAGGTTACAAAGCAGTTCTTCAGTCTAGAGACATCCTTGATCACCTTTGTTGAAAGCCCTCTGCGACTACCTTCTTCACAAGATAGTTGTCTTGCTACTTCAGCTCCCTTCAAGTCTTTGGATTTGATCACACAGCCCTCCAACAAACTTGAAACTTCTGGTTAGCTCTTGAACCTCACTACAGCTCCTTCAAACTTGGAGAGTAGACCCATTTTGTTCTTGAAACGTTTTCTCTTCAACTGGTTGAAGTAATCTTTCCTTCACAACGTGTGTTGGATTGAGTTCCTTCGAATTTTAAGCTTGAGGAATTTTCTTGATAAGCTTTGAGAATATTGCAGGTTATGCTTGCTTGAATATTGCTTGACTTGTTCGTGCTTGGTTCAGGTTACCTTTTCTCAAATGCTTCATCAGCCTTTTATAGTGCTCATTTGAAAATTTGCCCGTTGAAGAGATAGGCTATTTTCAAATGACACTCTTATTCGTTGGCTTGTCTTTTCTTGGATTGCAGCAATGTGATGTTGACCCTTCCTCATATTAAATACCTCTGCAGATTCACAGGATCTGACACATATTTCGAGTGTATCTAATTGGTTTATTCCTTTTGCATATTTCGGGCCAAACACTTTAATACTTGGACTTGGACTTATTACTATATCGAGTAATATTCTTGACTTCCTTCCAACGGATCAATGTCGATTGTCTTGACTTGACTTTGCCGCTTTACCCCTTGACTCGAGTCGGCTCAATCATATGGGAATGACTGTTGTCACTTCAATTGTTAGACTTTGCTTCTTAATCAACTTGAGTGACACTTCCTTATACTTCACACAGCTGTTCCTCAATTGTGTCTCCTTTAGTAGAGTCTTTGCCTTTCATATAGACCATACTCATCTAACACACAACATAGTCTTCACTCTTGTCTTCTTGTATTCTTTGACATAGCTGACTTCACTCAGCTTTTTCCGTCCTATCTATTACAACATAGAAATACAAGGAAAATGGGGTGCCAACTTCCTATTTTTACATGGTATCATCAAAATCTAACAAATAAATTTTCTAATATGTATACACCTTCGATTTTATTCTACGCACACCAAGTGTTCGATAAAATGTCTCAAAGAAAATTTAATCCCTTACATGAATCTCTTGATTTGAAATGTCTTATAAATTTATAAAGATCATGTTTTATCAATCAAGTTAGCTTCTACAAACTTTCTTCTCGAAATTTCCCTTCCTATTTGGCATTCTAAGCTTTATGTTCAAAAGCATGATAATTCAATTCAATGCACACTTTGATATATTTTTATGATGTTTTTGTCGTGCTAATAATCCTTTTGATGATTTCAAAGGGGAGAAACATGAAATAAGCTCAGAAGCTCAAAGAAGCTAGAAAAGCTCGCAAAAAAAGCTATGAGTTGTGGATGATAAAGTCAAAAGCTGAGGATAAAACTCAGTCCAATGGATGCATAATGGACTTTTACATATGACTAATGATTTTTTTTTTGACAGAGGGAGCTTCTATGCTCTTAATATTCAAGCTCAAATTGTAAAAGTTGTGCTTTTATCTTTTAGTTGTTTGCTTCTATACCTACTCTTGATTTGCATGTTGATAGCGGGAGATTTTATAAAATATTTTGAAAAATCTTTGCTTCTATCCTTATGATTTTTATGCATGAAAAGTATCGCTTAAAATGGATAGTTATTTTTGACCGGAAAAACTTGTTTGGTTTTTAAAATCGACCACTTAAAATTGTTTTGGTTTGTAATCATCAAAAAGGGGGAGTTTGTTAGATAAATATTTTTATCGTAATTTGATGATTTTATTTAACTTAGTTTTTCACCAAAACAATGTCCCTAAATGTTGTCAAAATTCTCCTAATCGATTTGAATTATATTTACTAATTTATCGGAGTATTTTTTGAAGTTTATTTTTGATAAAATTTAGACAACACTTCTGTTTCGAGGCCAACATGTCACCCTAGAGGGCAACCCGTACCGAAAAGTTTGATTTCTGTAATAGAAAGAGACGGAGTGAAAAGAACTGGAGGTCGACCGGTCGACCACTTAGTAGACCGGTGCCTGAATGAAAAAATCTTGTTCGAAAACTTTCTGTCTCTCAAAATTGAGGTGCTAGACCGGTCCAACCCCTATTGGACTGGTCCAAGTGTGTATTTTCAAGCATATATTTCGAATTTCATATTAGAGGTCGACAATTGACTTAAGGTTTTATCACCAAACTATCTGTTGCACAGCAGACAACTGTTCATGATTTTAAGGGATTCATTTCTAACAGCTATAACCTCCATTTGTTTTGCAATATTTTACAGATTTTAATCTCCAAGGAGGAGCTCATGTCTGAAAATTTAATCCAAGACCTCTCCTACAAATAGATGAAGGATTGAAGCAACAAAAAAACAACAACAACACAAGCAATACAAACACAAGCAAACTTCTTGTTCTTCACTTTCATATTCTTGTTGTGTTTAGCCTAAGTCTTTCACTTGCACATCTTGAGTAATAGGCTTGATTCTTGATTACACTTGCACTTCAAAGTTGTATACTTCAATTGAGTTGTAATCTTGAATTGTTTTTAATCATCCTAAACAAGATATCCTTGTTAGTGTTCTTGTGGTGAGAGCACACTTGGGTGATTTTAGGTGTTGAACAGTATGGTACTCTTCATTGGTGTAAAAAGATTGTTGTAATCTTCATAGGTGGTGTTGTAAGAAGAGTGATGTGCTTTTCAAGATAAAGGTTGTAATAGTTTGGTATCTATTAATAAATCTTTTTCCTTTTTCGAAATTCACATCGAATATACCGGGGTGGTAGAAGATTAAGCTCTAGGTGGGTTGAACTTCTATAAATCAACTTGTGTTATTTACATTCACACACTTACATTCTTATTATCATTCTTACATTCAAAAAAGAGAGCGAAAATCGAAAAATCGGCATAATCTATTCACCCCCCCTCTAGATTATCGTAGCCACTTGGACAAACATCTTGAAGAGGAAAATTTTGAATTTGAGATGTGCGGAACTAATTTTCTTTGAATTATCAACAGTTTTCTATTTCCCTGTTAATCATTGTAAGAAATTACTTGCTGAAGTATGTCCCAAATCTACTGTGAGTTTCTATTTTTTCAAGAGATTTTGAATTTTCTGCAATTTTTTCTTGCGTTATGCATTTATAGTTAGAATTGGTAATGATTACTGGCTATTAGAATTATAAACATGAAAAATCACATGTGAAACAATGTCTAAGCTGCCTTATTAGACTGAGTATATGTATATTCATTTAGATATTATCAATATAATCTCCGTAAACAGTAGTTGTTATGCCAAGCAATATACTATTATGCATTTGGTATTTTCTATAGAATCTAACATGTTTCTCAAGTACATAGTTCATAAGATGAATTTGGCAAACTAAGGCCTTGTTTGTTTATGTTTCCAACAACCAATTTCCAATTTCCAACTATTCATAAAACTGGAATCATGTTTGTTTATAAATTTTCTAATGGAAATCATCATTTTCACATTTCATTTTTCACATAAAACTACATCTCAAACCTATAATTTTATTTTCCAACCCTATACACTATCCTACATCACTCATCAATCACTATTCTCATCTTTTCATCCAATTATAAACATGGGACCCACCATTACCAACTCTATCCACTTAAAATATTATTATTTTTTAATTATTTCTACCTAATGGGACCTACCATCCTACCATCTTACAAATATAATATTATATATGCAATTAAAATATTCAACCAATATCAACTTTTCAAATTATTATATACATAAAATAATACTTCAAAACTACTCAACCAAACACAATCTCATTTCCAAACCTACATAAAATTCATTTTCATTCACTCATCCAAACATATTTCCAATTTTCACACGAAAACCAATAAATTCTCCAAATTCAATTTCCAACACTAGAAACTAGAAATGGTTCATGGACACATAACCATACAAAAGGTTCAGACATTGTGTTTTATACATTTAGCGTCAAGTGAATTCTTAACCCAAATTAATATACGCCTATTGGTCAGCTTGTCTTTCATCTGCATGTCATTTGTGTAATTTATGCAACTGGGTTGGTTACCTTTTGAGATCTTTCTATCATTATTTTCATTTAACTAATTTTTTATTTACAAGTTTCAAGTTTATGATTTAGTTAGATGTCTTTGTGCTTTTGATTTTGATTGAGTTTCCTTGGTTTTCAGTTGATGCTCTTTCATTTGCAGTTGATATTTGTTTGTAGATTTTTTATTTATATTCTTCTTTTCTGGGTATTCAAGCTACAACATGAATTTCAAGCCAAAAAAATCTTTGGGTAGAAATCAATTTGAATCCAAGCCTTGGAATTTCTCTCGCCTCATCCTTCCATTAATTCTTGTTGCAGCCTACTCCTCGTTTTTATATTCTAAATATTCACACAATCTTATTTTTTCAAGGTAAGATAAAAATATTTTTTGTGCCCATGTCAAACTTTAAACTTTAACTATAATTTTGTAATTTTGTTCATCCTCAATGTTGTACAGTTTGAATATTGATCAATTCTTGTTATGTTACATTTATCTTTTACATGTTTTCATACTAAAAAAACCTATTATTTTGAAATGCAAATCTTATTCTTGATTCGAATCTAATTAGGGGCAACACGTGTTTTTCTTAGTACAAATCTTTGTAGGTGAGGGATCTAGATGGGAATCGAACCTAGACACATGCTTGAGTTTTACAAGCTACCAAACAATTCCCAGGGGGAACATATGTTAAATAATGATATCAATAAATTGCATTAAACACACTGGTTTCATTTAGTACTGCAATTACCACTAGTAGTTATTAGAGCATATTTAATTAGGATGCATTGGCCCATTTTTATGATATTTTCCTTTTTATCTAACAGTGGGGACTGCATTCTGTGTGGATACGATTGGCAGGTGTTTTAACAATCTACAATATTAGTTACAAAGCATTAAAATATGATAGACTTTCCACCTCACACAAACATATAACCAATATGGTAAAAGGCAGGGGGGGCTAAAACATGTATACTAACCTAACAAACAAGTTCAGTGTTCAATCATGTCTTAGCTCTTAAGTGATTTCTCAATAAAGTTTACTCTTAAGGCCTATATAAAGCCAATATATTTTTTTATTATATTTCCTAATATTTTTTGTCACTCAATGTTATTGTTTACTATTGGAATTAATGGATTTGTTTTTTGAATTTCTTGTAGGCTAATTCATAAAGAGAATTCGAGCATGGATTGGAAAATTGGTACATAGTATTTTCGAGCAACAAAGTGATTCAGTTTATGGTTGTCATATATTTTTGTACTCCATTTAGTAAATACTAGAGAATAGTTTAGTTATCTATTGAGATGACATTGATCATATGTTGGAACAAATTGCTATTGTATATATTTTGAGTAAATGAATAAATATGGATGCAATTGTTTATATTAATATTTCTTCTTCAACATTTAGCAATATTAATTGTTTATTATCAATGTTGTTGATCAATTCATATGAAATAATGATTTTAAATTTCATAAAAAAAATGACTTTAATGAGGGTAATTATTGATTTATTTTACTGTTAATTAATTTTTAGTCACGGGTTAATAACTAATAATGTCAAGAAATATTATCAATAAAAACATATAGTGAGGTGCAAATAACTATACAATGAGGGATATTTTGTCACTAAAGTATTATTTAATGACGGGCAAACGATAATATTAGTGACGAAAATTGCCATCATTGAAATGGCATTTTGATGACGATAAAATCTCATCATTAAATATCTCAAAGCAATAATGATGAGACCTATTTCCCGTCATAATTTACTTTTACTTAGGAGGGCAATAATGAGGGGTTTATGATACGAAATTCAAATCATTAGAAGTCTTTAATGACAGTTTTTGGGCATATAATGATGAAATTTTCCGTCATTATAAATCAATTTTCTTGTAGAGCCGCTATTTAGTCACTATTTGATCTTAGACCACAAAATTTCAAAATTTCAGACATTTGAGTCTGATTTTTGCCGGAGCATTCCAATTTCGCCGTGAAATGCTGACATGGCACTCCCGTCGCTGACGTGTTACTTGGAATTGGAGATAATTGGATTTTTGCGGGAAAATTGGCCCCAAATTTCCATGTTGGAAAACTAAAAAAAACATTAAAATATAAAGAATATTCCAACTCAACAGCTTTTTGGGTTAGATATCCAATTAAAAAAAGATCAATCCTAATTTTTTTTCTAAACTCAGATACCAAACGTTATTGTCCTTGAAATCTCTCTAAAAACCCTAACCGTATCTTTTTTTCCATTCAAGATCTTGAAGGTTCAGCAATGAAGATTCGAGGCCAACTCGATTTTTATAAACCTCCACCAAACTATGATACCTGTTTTTTATTTGTATGTTTAGTTTAGTTTAGTTTAGGGTTTTTTTATTCTTGCGGTTTTGGAACTATGATACAATGAAGATTCCTTCATCTTTTCTGAAATGGGAGACCATTTTTATGGGACTATGTGTTCCCCTAATAAAAAACACCATCTGGTCTCATGGCTTTAAATGTCATCAATATGATTTGTTTATAACCTATTCAGAAATATATATTATTTCAATAAAATAATTTTAACATTTTTCTGTCTTATTGCAGAGCTAAGTAGTAAAGAAATCACTCTAAGCCTTAGATTTAGGGGTAAGTTCACATTTGGTCCCAAATCGACTTATGTTGGTGGTGAAGAATACAAATTTAATTATGTAGATATTGACCTCATTGTTTTAGACGCCCTAAAACAAGTGGCCTTACATGAAGGTGTGACTGAGCCTATGAGATTTTATAGCAAAGATTAACCAAAACAGTTTCTTGCTCCTAAGTACAAACACTGACTTGTACATAGTTTGTGAAGATACTTTATTGACTGGAATATATCCTGAGGAGCTGTTGAATTTGTCTAGTCAAACTGACTCAAACAGGAATTCACATAGTTTGAGTAATGAATATGGGCATGAAAAAGATTCAGATTATTGTAATAGTGATTATAAGGTAGAGTTTGAACCTGAATTTGATGATGATTCTAAGCTATGGAATGAATGTGTTGATTTTGATTTGTGAATGGATGCACAATGATGATACTGATGAGTGGCAAATTACAAATTATGTCTCAGTAGGACATGTATTTCTATTACTATAAAATTGGTAACCCAGAATTTCGGGCAAGATGATAGCAATGTGTGTATTAAATCCGGAGAGGAAGATGTTTTAAAAAGTGATGATAATCTCAACGGTGTTAAGGGTCGAGATGATAAAGAGGACATAACTTTCCAAGGTTTAATCGATTAAGATTTATAACCCAACTTTTGCTTTAGGGATGTTTTTCTAAAAAAAGAGTGAGGCAATAAATTCATAGTCATGCCACAAACACAAAGAGTGTAAGTCCAAGCGGCTATAAAATTCTAGAGGCGGGGTGAATAGATTATCTCTATTTTTTCGATTGTGCCCTCTTTTTCGAATCAAACAAGCCAAGACAAGTAAGAAGGTGCGGGAAGTAAATAACATGCGTCGATTTATAGAGATTCAACCCACCTAGGGCCTAATCCTCTACCACCCCAGTATCTCCGGGATGGATTTCAAAAAGAAAAAAAGATTTTATAAATTACCACAATTAATACAACAACACCTTACAACATCACCTTGAAGAGCACCTCACTCGTCTACAACACCACCTTTGAGATTACCACAATCTCTCTTGAAGATTACCACGATCTCTAACGGCACCTTGTGAAGATTACCACAATCATCAACCTTGAAGAACACCAAATTCTTCAACACCTCAAAGAGCACCACACTCTTCAATAAGAATATTACCACAATCTTCTTGCACCTAACACCTAGATCACCCAAGTGAGTTCTTACCACAAGAACACTCACAAGGATATCTTGTGTTGAATGATGACCACAAAAATTCAAGATTACAACTCTATAATGAACAATACAATTTTGAGTGCAAGTGTAATCAAGAATTAAGACTAGACCTCAAGATGTGAAAGTGCAAGACCTTAGGCTATTACAACAAGAATATTGAAATAGAAGAACAAAAGTGTTTGCTTAAATGTATCTTGTTGTGTTGTAATATTCTCATTTTTTGTGTTGCTTCAATTCTTAATCTATTTATAGAAGATGTCTTGAACATGATAGGCTCCTCCTAGGAGATTGAAATCTGTAAATAATTGCAAGACAATGGAAGAATATAGTTGTTAGAAATCAATTACACAATTTAAGGAATTTCTATTTGCTGCACAACGGTTAGAATTTTGTTGTCAAACAATAGGGTGACCGGTCGCGCAGAAATAGACGTTGGAAATAAAAACCACAAATTTACACAAGGCGACCGGTCGATGGGGGATCCAACCAGTCGGCCTTGTGTTGAACCGGTCGAGCTTCTCAAAAATAGAGGTCAAGGAGTTCTGTCTCAAACCATTCTCTTTCAGGCACCGGTCGACCCTGGGGCGACCGGTCGACGTCACTGGTCGACGCCCAGGTCGACTGATCGACCTCTTCCATTTTATTTCCGTTGCGTTTTCTATTTCAAAACATATCTTCAGGTACAGGTTGCCCTATAGGGCGACCGGTCCAACGCGAAATAGAAGTGTTGTCCAATTTTTATCGAAAATAAACTTCAAGAAATACTTCGAAAAATTAGTAAAAATATTTTAAAACAATCAGGAGTATTTGGATAACATTTTCAAACATTGTTTGGTGTAAAAACACTTTAAAACAAAATCATAATAAAAATATTTATCAAACAATCTCCCCCTTTTTGATGATTACAAACCAAAACAATTTTAAAAAATCTTAAGAGGTCGATTTTAAAATCAAAAAATGATTTTCCGGTAAAATATAACTAGCCATTTGAAGCAACCAATTTTCCAAACAAAATGGCGACAAGGAAGGGAGTAAGATTTTGAAAATTTTTAGCATAAGCTCCCCCTATCAACATGCACATCCAGATAGGTAAATAAGCAACCATTCAAAAGCTAAAAGCATTAGCTTTTACAATATAACCATAAGAATTACGAGCTTAGAATCTCCCCCTGTCAAAGATAATCATAAAACAAGTATCACAAGTCCAAGATATATCCAATGGACTAGTTTCTATCCAAAGCTTTTGGCTTTAAAAGAGCCATAGCTTATAGCTTCTTTCGTTAGCTTATTTTAGCTTCTTTGAGCTAATAAGCTTATAACCTGTTTCTCCCTATTTGGAATCATAAAAAAGAATGTTAGCACGATAGAAACATCATATTATCATATCAAACTGCGCAAATATATTGAGCTACAAAATGTTGAGCTTCAAGTCCCAAAGGCTAAGGGAATAATTAACCAAATGACTTATAAGGTTTGTAAAAGCTTTTTTGAGTTGCAACAAAACATCATTCAACCAACTACTCAACAGTCTCAACAAAATACCAAGATAAAAACATATTCTCAAGGGATCAACCTAATTCAGATAAATCTATCCAACTAAGCAAAATAAACAACGCATTACAAATGCCACCAAGCAAAAAGAAGCATTTTTACCATCAAGTACTTCATACCTTTCATCCAAAATATCCATTATGCATAAATAAGAGTATTTTTACCATCAAATACTCCATCAAGACCATAGTCAATAATAACCACAAGCAATCATATGCTACTAGCACTCTTGATAGTTCATCCCCTTAAAAATAAACAATCAAATATCATTAGTGCAATAGAATTATACAATATAGTCAAAAAAAAAAAAAACGAAACATCAAGACAAAGTAAAATATGCAAAGACAATATGAAAAGCACGGGGTAGGGACATCAATCCTCATCCGAGGAAAAGAAAGCCGCAGGAAGAAGCTCCTTGAAGAATTTCTTAAATTTCCCCATTTTGCTCTTCAATTTTGCATTTTCTTCCTTCACTTCCCGGAGCTCTTTTCTAAGAGATGCAACATATCGAAATGTTTCCCTTTCCACTTTCTCCATTCTTTCTTTGAGACTCAAATCCTCAACATCCGGTTCATTTACATCTTCTCCATCGTCTCCTTCATTATTGTGTTCATCTCCCACATTCTCTTCTTCCCTATATTTTTGTTCCCCGACATCACCTCTTCCTACAATATTTTCAACCTCATTGTCATCAAAGAAGTCATCCCGAGGTTGTTGTAGATTTCGAGCACGTCCCCTAGCGGATTTAGTGGGAACCCGCGGTAATGTTCATCGCATTCTTACCATTTGTAGTATGTTGTCATTATCAAAATAATTGTGATGAATTTTAGTATTGATCTCATTTTTCGGGTAGCCGATAGATATAGAAGTCGACAAATCAAGTTCCCCAATGTATAATGTTTCCTAGTGATCCTTCTTGATTCGGTCAAACAATATACAAATATAGTCGCATAATTGACCATTTCGCCCCGGATGATCTTATAAGTGAGAAATAGGTCATGATTACTAGAAAGTTTCACTTCTTTACCACATACACAATATAAGCATATAATAGACACAATTCGGTGATTTGGCGGCATAGCCGAGAAGGTTACCTCCAGAAAAACTCCCAAAAATATTTTCACTTCATCTAGTGAAACACCAAAAACATCATCATTCCAATGAGTACAATCCACATTAACAACTCCATCATTAGGCACATTAAAATGATTACAAATGTCGGCATATGTCCATGAAAAATGCCTACCATTAACGAAAGAGTGAAGTTCTAAAGGATTTTCTTCCGTAGCGTCAACAATCCACATGTTTGCATAAAATAATTTTATGAGCTCATCATCATAGTGCAAACTAGGATTATCCCATAGTGACACCCAACCTTGAATTTCAAAGTAAGCCCTAATATCCGGATATTCATCATGAAATGTCAAAAATCGAACAATACGAGTACAAGCAATTTTCTTGTCATTCACTCCAATATTATCATAATCGCAACTTACTAGAGTCCCAATGAATATTCGTAGCTGAAATTGCGGCTCTTAATTCAACAATCTCTTCCTCCGTAAGTCGGTTTTGATTATCTCTATGTGGAACATCATCTTGTTGGGGGTTTGAAGAATATTCTCCAATTTGCTTCCTTCTTCTCTTTTGAGGATTTTGTCCGGTAAATTGACGGGGTGCCATGCAAACAAGATGAAATGGGTGATATAAACTCAAAGATTGAAACAATTTGAGAGATAATAAGAGATTTTGTGAAACTTTTGGAGAGGAATGGTGTTAGGGTTCGAAGATTTTAGTGTAGAAATGAAGAATGAAAGTACCCTATTTTTTAAAAAAGCATACTGCCCGCTGTATATGAGACTCGATTAAAACATGATTTCGAAAAGTGCCCCTTTTTAGAAAAATTGACAAATCCATTTAATGGCACTTAAAAGAAATGCAATGAGATACTTTGAAAGATAAGCGCATGACTATGACATGAAGAACATCGAGTTCTAAAAATAATACGAGTGAACGTACCTCGATAGTTTAAGCATCTCTTGATGAAGAAATATATATATCCTACGCAATTCTAAAAACAAGGCTTGCACAAAACAATATGATACAAGTGTAGCCTAATAAGATATATCACAAGTATGCTAATAGCTATATGAATCCATAGAAATAATAAAACACATAAGTCTTAAAAACACAAGAGTATAAAGCAATATGCCAAGTCTCCTTTTTTTTTAAAAAAAGATTTTAAAAGCACAAGTATGTAGAAGACCTCATTTAAAGATATCTTGAAAAATCATTTTGACAATTAAGACATGTTGGGAAATTAATTTTTAGATTTTGATGAATGCCATATAAAACTTAGAATAGAAAGTTGGCACCCCATTTTTCTGTTGTAAATTGCATTGTAATAGATAGGGCTGGTCGAGCTGAGTCAAGTCAGCTATGCCTGAACATGCAAGAAGACAACTAGAGACTAGAAGGAAGACTCACATTGCAAGGCGGTGAGTGTGGCAAGGAAGAGAAGACAGAACTCGATGAAGGTGCGGTGAGATACGGTGAGTGAAGTATCGGTCAAGTCAACTCAAGACACCAAGTCTCAAGTTGAAATGATGAAAGAGTCATCCAATGATTGCAAGTGACTCGAAGTCAACTAGGGAAGTTAAGAAAATGCGGTCAAGACGAGAAAATCGAAAGAGATCCCGTTGTAAGTCAAGAGAATTACTTAAACAAGTAATACCTCCATATTGCCTTTCTTGAAGTGCTCGATCCCGAGAAGCGTGCAAAAGGAATAAACCAATGGGAAGATCGCACACTGTGTCGAACTACGAAAAGTGAAAAATCATTCATATGAGGAAGTGGCAATTCCAAGGATCGCAACAAGACAAGCCAACGACCACAAGTGTCTTTTAAAAATAAGCATATCTCTTCAACGGGCAAATTTTTGAAAGATCGCTATAAAAGGCCGAGGAATTACTCGAGAGAAGGTTACCTGAACCACGAACATTCAAGCTAACATTCGAATCTGTAACCAAAAATATTCTCAAGTCATTCAAATTCAATCCTCAAGCCTACATTACGAATGAAATCAATCCAACACTCACCTATGAAGGAAAGACAACTTCTATCGGTTGAAGAGGAAACATTTGAAGAATCAAGTGGTCTACATTCCACGGAGGATTGTAGGAAGGTTCAGGTCGAACCAGTCTCAAGTTTTGGAGGGCTTCGTGATCAAATCCAAGAAGCTTGAGCAAGTGGCTGTAGTAGCAAGGCAACCGCCCCTCAAGAAGTTGAGTCGCACGAGAAGCCATTTGTGTGACCAAGGCATCTCCGTGATCGAGTCCCAAAGGATCAAGTCGGTGTGTGATCAAGACTTGTATCGGATTGTTAACCACTCGTATATGGATCAATACTTAGTGGATTCCTCCGGGAGTTGGAGAAGAGAGGAGTAGAAGAATTACCCCATCTTGAACCTCTATAAAAACTTATTGTGTCATTTACATTTCAAGTACATTAATTTCGCATATTACTTTTATATTTTCTTTGATAAATTTGCTATCCAATTGATAATCAACCAAGTGCTAAAACCAAATATTAAAACAAACTTAACCAAATTCAAGGGTGTTAAGTCTTTCCATTTAAAAAACATGTCACGGTCGAGTTAAGTCTTTAGTCAAAACAATTTGAGTTATTCTATCAACGGCTCGTCAGTCTGTTGAGTGACTAACTCATTTGATTAACTAACTTAGCTGTCCATCAAGGACTCATTTGTGAAGTATTAACTCGAACATTTTAAAACGGACTAAATCGAAAAGTTGGTAAGGTTTATTCAACCCCCTTCTAAACCTTACACTCACACCCCTTGGGACCTACAAGTGGTATTAGAGCGGTTGGTTCATTGAGCCTTCCACATCAAGTTCTTGAACTAGATCTCCAAATTTTTCAAAGCTTGTTTTAGTACTTAATCTTTCAAAACTTTTTTATTCAAAGAAAGTTATTATCATGGAATCAAATTTGACACGCATCCCTATGTTCACAATTGAAGAATTTGATGATTGGAAAATTCATATGTAGGCTCATCTATCAGCATTACACGATGAGATGTGGATAGTGATAGAAGATGGGCCACTCCAAATATTAAAAGTGAACACATTTTGCAAGAAGAAGAGGCTGCTGCGGTGAAGAAAAGAAGAGGATGTTGCTCCCGGACGGCGATGGTTGAAAAACCAAGAGCTGAATGGACAAATGATGACAGAAACGATATAACTTGGACAATGTGGCCAAGGACATTCTTTACAAAACTTTGGACAAAGCCATGTTCAACAAAGTCAAATCATGCAAAACGGCAAAACAAATCTGGGACAAGCTAACCTTGATTTGCGAAGGCTCAAAGCAAATCAAAGAAAATAAACTATTTGTTGTTGTACAAAAATTTGAAAACTTTATGATGCTTGCGGAGAAACCTTGGATCATTTGGATGCTCGGTTCACGTAAATTACCAATGGTATGCACGCACTTGGAAAAGAATATACATGAAGGAAATGTGTATGAAGATTCTAAGAAGTCTCCCAACTGAGTGGGATATGAAAGTCATGGCCATGAGACATTCCATGGACCTATCGAAGACATCCAACCATGAGCTATTCTCAGATCTCAAAGCCTACGAATTTGAGCTGAGAAGAAAAGACCCAAAGGAAACAATTTGTGCCCAAAACAATCGCTCTAATTGTTAAGGATGGCAAGAGAGCCGAGGTCAAAGAAGTCATTGACCAAGAGGAAATTGACACGATGGTTAAAAGGTTTAACAAGTTCTTCAATAAGAATTACAAAAGAAGCAAAGGTGAATCCTCCAGAAGACACTCAGCTCCCTCCAAGTCAAGGGAAGAAAGAACACCCAAGAGAGCAGAGCATCAAAAAATTGAATATCAAAGAGCAGACAATCCAAGGATGGAAAGAACTGATCAAAAAGTTAAAAATCTATCTTTGGGCAGTAACCCGGTCACTATGCCATTGAATGCCCATATCATGTAGTCAACAAATACAGGAATGAAGAGGAAAGAAAAGTCTTCAGGGAAAGAAGACAGGAAAAGAGAAAGGCAATGTTGGCTGCAGAGACTGCTGATATAGTCAAGTCAAAAGACACAGCAGACTCGGAGAGTAGTGAAGTTGACTACTCAAGTGACTCTGAAGAAGAAGCCTTGATCTGTCTAATGGCTAAAGAACAAAACCAACCTGACCAAGAAGATGAGGTACACTCTAACTCATCACACTCAGATACTAGTGATAGTGATTGTGACACACACACTTCATCACCCACTGATCTTTATGATTCATTAGGCAAAATGATGAAAGATTTTGAACACATTAAATCCTCACACACACTACTAAATGAGAAAAAGACTACTTAAGAGCTAAAACTCACAGCAGACTAAGGAGCCGAGTACTCTAAGTCAAATAGCCGATGAGAATAAAAGTCTAAAAGCCCGAAAATTTAAGTTAATAGCGAGAGATAATCGCTATAGAAAAGAGGTAGAATGACCTCAAAAATGTGACAGCCTCATTCACTAAGGCATCCAAATCATTGGATAATCTTATTATGAGTCAAAGAGAATGTGGAGACAAGATGTGCTTAGGATTTAATTCCTCTATGTTATGTCAAGTTCCAAAAGTGATTTTGGAAAAGGGATCTTCAAGCAATGAAGTATCTCTAATATCCAAAACTCCAAATGATGCACACACATTTATTCCAAAGCACAATCACAAGCAAAATGGCCTTGGCTATAAAGGAAAAGGAAAAAAACCGAGTTGAGTATACCGAGAGAACAGTTGAGAAGAAATCCACCGAGTTCCTCAAGAAACTCCAAACGGAGATACTCTGTAAAGAAAAAGAGCTACCAAAAGTCCTTAAATTCTATAAAAGAAACACATATGATGGGAATGGTAGAAAATACCCAAGCCAAGGTGATTGGAATAATGTGAACTATCAAAGAAAGACTTATGGAATATAAGCTGACAAGTGGCAAAGGCCAGATCTCAAAGAAAGGCCATTCCAAAGGCATAAGAGCTTTTATCAAAGACACATATGCACCTAGGCACTACACTCAGAGATATCACAACTACCCAAAGAAGGCAATTGCTAAAACACATACACAGGCATACAAACAAAAGAGACAATTTTGTATGAACTAGAACCCCAAGCAATTTGCCAAAATTAATTATGATTATGGCATCGATAGATGGCAATCCCTTAGAGTCAAATCATTTGGCTATAGGTTGGTTGGATCATCTTACAATACTAACCCTGGGGAACCAGGCAAGTATGGGTACCTAAAAACTAATTTCCTTGATTGCGAGGTTCAAGGAGCGGTGAGTGCAAGGAACGTGGTACATGGATGATGCATTGTTCCGGACACATGACAGAAACAAGAAAAATTTATCAAAATTCAAGGATGTTAGAGGTGCAAAAGTTATATTTGGAGGAAATTAAGCTCCAGGAGAAATAAGAGGCATTGGATCCACAAGAAAAATGGATTAAAATTACGGATGTTGCATATGTTGAAGGCCTCAACTTCAACTTGCTAAGCATAAGTCAACTCGTGACAAAGGCTACAATGTTGGATTCAATATGGGTATATGCCAAATCAAGGATCTTTGAAACTAATGAAATATACCTTGGTGGTAGCATAAGTGGGAACCATTGAACGCCTAGCATAAGTGGGAAGAAATATACCTTGGTGGTAGTAGATGACTACTCAAGATATACATGGACAATATTCATTTGTAAGATGAAAGAAACTCTGCAGAAACTACCACACGGTGATGAAGAGAATACAAAATGAGAATAATCAAACCATTATCAAAATAAGATCGTGAGAAACCGAGTTTTTCAATGGTATAATAACTCGATTTGTATTGAAAATGGTATTAGTCATGAATTATCTGCACAGCAAGGACTCCACGATGAGAATGGAGTTGCGAAAGAAGGAATAGAAAGAAGCGGCAAGGACCATGTTAGTCAAGGCGGTACGCTAAAAGATTTTTGGGCAAGTAATAAACACAACATGCTATACTCAAAATAGATAAATGATAAAACAGACAGACGGTGACAAAGACTCCTATGAGATTTGGACGGGGGAGAAAGCCAAATGTTGCATATTTGAGAATATTTGGATGCAAATGCTTCATCCATAACAATGGCAAAGATAATTTAAAGGCTTTTGATGCTAAAGCGATGAAGGTATCTTCTTAGGATACTCACGGTGAAAGCAAAGCCTACGAGTGCTCAACAAGAGGACAATGGTTACGAAGAATCCATCCATGTGGTGTTTGATGAACCCAACGTAAATGGAGAAGACATTGAAGAGTTCGATAAGGTTTGAATCAACCAACCATGCGAGAAGAGTCCCTATGTTGAAGTCAAGTTGGAATTATAAATCCGGATGAAAATGAGATAGCCGAGTCTCAAAGACAAGTGGAAAATCTGATATAAGATGGCCGAGAGACCATCCACCAAAACTAATCATTGGAGATGTAAGAGAAGGTGTGAAAACTAGATCGTAACTCAACAAGAAGCAATGTTTACTTGCTTCATCTCACAAATAGAGCCAAACGATGTGTCACAAGCATTGGATGACACACATTGGATTCAAGCCATACAAGAAGAGCTAAATCAGTTTGAGAGGAATACAGTGTGGGAATTGGTTCAAAGACCTACCCATCAAAATGTTATTGGCGGTAAATGGGTGTTCAAAAACAAGATGAATGAGGAAGGTTCGTGGTGAGGAACAAAGCAAGATTGGTAGCCAAAGGGTGCGCAAGAAGAAGGAATAGATTTTGATGAAACTTTTGCTCATGTGGCAAGATTGGAAGCAATAAGAATGTTTTTGCCTATGCGGCTCACAAGAACTTTATTGTATATCAAATGGATGTAAAGAGTGCATTCCTTAATGGGTTATTAGAAGAAGAAGTATATGTTGAACAACCTCCGGATTTGAGAGAAGACTCTTGGAGATAAGGTATACAAACTCAAAAAGGCTTTATATGGATTGAAACAGGCACCCAGAGCATGGTATGATACATTATCACAATTCCTGACTGAGAACGGATTCACAAAAGGCAAAGTGGATAGAACACTCTTCAGAATTCAAGATGGGAAGAGTATACTACTTGTTCAAATATATGTGGATGACATCATCTTTGGATCCACAAACAAAGAGCTGTGTGATAAATTCTCAAATCTCATGCAAAGCAAATTCGAAATGAGCATGATGGGAGAGCTGACATTCTTCCTTGGACTCCAAGTAAAACAGCTGAAGGATGGTACCTTCATAAGTTAGACAAAATACACCAGAGATTTATTGAAGAAATTTGGTATGGAAGAGAAGTCTTCGTGAAAATACCAATGAATACATCATCAAAATGGATATGGATGCGGATGGCAAGCTGTAGATCAAACAAGATACTGAGCACTTATGGATCATTGCTCTATCTCACAGCCGGGCCAGGCATCACCTTTTGTTGTAGGTGTATGTGCAAGATTTCAATCTGACAAAAAAGAAAGCCACATGATCATGACAAGAGAATCTTAAGATATTTGAAAGGAAGCCAAGAAGTTGGCTTATGGTATCTAAAGGAAGGTGGATTCAAGCTAATTGGCTATTCGAGAATCGACTTATCTTTGGTTGTAGAGTTGACAGGAAGAGTACACCAGTGCGTGTCAAATGCTTGGAAATAGGCTAATTTCCTGGTTTAGCAAGAAGCAAAATTCAATAGCTACCACCACAAAAAGACGAGAATACATAGTTGTGGGCATCTGTTGTGCCCAAGTCTTATGGATGAGATGAAGATTTGAAAGACTATGAGGTTGAGGAAAAGGAAATTCCAATTATGTGTGATAACACAAGTGCGATTGCAATCACTCAAAATCCTGTGTTGCATTCAAGAACAAAGCACATTGATGTAAGATATCACTTCATAAGAGATCATGTTGAAAAGAAGGACATCACTTTGGAATATATCTCAATTGATAAGCAATTAGCGACATATTCACAAAACCATTATGTGAATCAAGATTTGAAGAACTCAAACATGAATTGGGGTTAATTGAGCTGAGTTGACACTCAGAAGACTCAAAGAAAAGAGATGAAACACGAAAAGCTGAAAAAGAGCTGAACTCTTAAATTAGCTAAGTGAATCACCAGTCGGAGAATCATTGCATCGAGTTAGGTAATGACTAAGTATTTATATGCAAATAGAGAAGAGTTAAATCAGCTAAGGAATAAGCTGAGTCATTTATGAGCAAAGTGACAAAAACGCAGTCGTCTTTATGAAGCGGGAATGTTTTTAAGAATGACGTCAGCAATAATTATGACGTGTACAGTCAAAAGTTGCATAGAAAGCTTATGATTGGATATAAATGCTGCCGCATTAAATACGAGAGATTAAAGGTTAATCGGCGTGCAAAATCGGCCGTTGATTTTGATCAAAATTTCAAAACCACCCGCACTTCCTTTCATGACCCATAGTTAAACCATTTAAATCGATTCTCTCTCACTTTATCAAAACTATTCATCTCTCTCAAAGGCAAAAGAAAGAAATTTTCTCTCAAAACCCTACAAATCCTCAAGTTCATTTTCTAAGTTTCGTTCGGTAAAACATCTAGAAATGGCATCTACTTATGATTTCGTCAAGTGGGAAAGCAAATCCACACGGGTCTCTTGTGGATTTCGACGGCATGCTTAAACAGGGGTCGTGACACCCTTGTGAAGAAGATAGCATGTTGGAAAAATCGGATTAAAACCATTTTTGACGATGGAGTTTCCAATGACCTACGTGGAAGAGGTCGCACGAGTTCTCACGTGAACGCCGGAAGTTCACGATGAGGGCATCAAGTCCTCTGTTCATGGAAAAGAGTTCACCATTGCTGCGAGGATCCGCGAGAACACTGCTTCTTGCGGCGGAAGGAGTCGGAGATTTATGAAGGCGATGTTGACTGGCCGCTTGGAAGGAAGTAGCCAAGTCCGATTGTCTTTGCTGAAAGTGGTCTATCTGACTAATAAGAAGTCGTTTTGAAAGAGGACTTCCACAAATTTTTGGACATCGTTGCAAATGCATAGACATCAAATTTGGAAGCTTTGACCACCGGTTTGTCAAAGCTAAGTTGATCGTGATGGTCTGCTATCATTGAAGAAAAAGAAGGTGAACTGGTTGAGTTTGTATACAGATCTGCGAGAATATTGGGAATAAATCCTTCAAGGAGGATGGCACGTTTGGAGGTTCCTCGGGATACGGCCTGGTGATTGGCGAATGATGGAAGTAAAGGGAATCCTCTTCGACATGGAAAGGCGTTCCATGTAAACAAGAGGATGTTTCGATCAAACCTCTCCCGCGCAAGATGAAGAGAGCTTACGCTAAGAGGGCTGTCTGAGTGAGGGGGAATGACCACTCAAGATATCTGATGCCTAACTCCTCTCCTCCAAAAGAAGAGCCGCTCCTTGCACGCTGCCAAGATCTTGCCCCTGCGGCAAAGAAAGAAAAAGAAATTTGCACTGCCTCTGCACGTAAGTCACCGCCCTTGCAGCCGTGTCTCCCGCCCCTCCCGGCCATGATGGAGAAGGAACAGTTAATCCCTTCTCCGGTGATCAAGAAGAAGAGGATCGCCACAACAAGGAAGGGGCGCCTCTAAGACAAGCTGAAGGCATTTACCTTCAACGAACCGGAGGAAGTGGAACCAGATGTCCCTCTGGTGAAAACAAAAAGAAGAAGAAGAATTTTCCAAGCTCTCAGAGCTTGAGAAGACAATTGAGTCTACCACTCGTTGGAAAAGATACCCGAGATCTTTGAGAAGTAGAGTCTCGGAAGTTATTGATGAAACGGCCAAGTCTCGAGGCCGTCGCCAGAGGCAATCAAGACCCAGTTTGTATCTGAGCAAGTGAGAACAAGGAATGGTTGAGACAACCGAATCACCTATTGACGGGGGTTGTGTCTCACTTTATAATAGAGGCTACCGAGGATGTCGAGAAAGTCTACTACCCTTAATCCTGGAAACGAGGGCGGCAAGAGAATGATGAAGACGGCATAATCATGTACTCTCCATTGTATCCGGACATCCAAAATCGTCTCATGCGAGAGTGGAGAAAATGGAAGTTGAGCCTATCCAGTGCGGTTTGAAAGACCGAGTTCATTCTTGAAGAAGAAGAACTCTTCGGTTTCTTGAGGTTGACGCGATCTTGCAAGCCCTTGACGAGGATAATTGTATCAATATACTGCGATTCGGATTCGAAAGAAAACGGCGGGCTAGAGCGGTGAGGGACGAAGCACGTGAGAAGGCCAAAGATCTGCCCTCTCACCGCACCACCGATCATACACATCCTCACCTTGACGCCCTATCGTAAAGTGAAGAGGATCACGGATCCCATCGCCGCTACGTAAGAAGAGTTGCAAGCTGCGGCAAGCAATGCAAGAATCCGAGAATCCTACATGAGCGAAGGATGATGGAGGTGGAAGTGGAGTCCTCGAAATCACAAATGAGATTGATCCTATTGAGTGGAAAAGCATATTGCCATCGCTGTTGTCATTGCCACCACTTCCCCACTCATTCGAGAGGAAGGTGTTAAGGAAATGGCGATGAAACCGGGATTTTGGGGACCCCGGTCGAGCCAACCCCTAATGAAGGTGTTTTACCACCTTTGATGGCCGAATACTCAATGGGAGCAAGGAGTCCGGAGACGAGTGACCCCATTCCAAGTCACTCCGGTGGTGAGCCACCAAGGGGAAACTCCTCCACTGCAAAGAGGTCGGAGGATGTTGTAGCTTACTCCACAATGAATCTCGGAGGCGAAGTGGAGAAGTAACAACAACAGAATACACAACAAGTTATCAGCGACGAGGCTCATCGATTAAGACTGTCTCGGTGAAGTAATCGCGCCGCTGCGAGGCCAATGACATTCGCGATGCGGTCGAGGCACGAGGAAGGAAGCGCCTGGGAGTTAACACACGGGCAATGAAAGTGCAATCCATGGAGTTGAGACTCAATGGATGCCACTCGAAAATACCAAAGACACGGGTGACACTTGCCGAAGGGGATCAGCCTTGCCTTGCCGATTGAGGCTTGAGACGGGAGGTAATGAAGGCCAACGGGAGGTTGAGACTTCCCGGGGTAAAAAACTGAAGCACTGAGAACATCCCTCCCGCAATCATCGACCCATCGAAAAGGAGATAAGTGCTCTTCACGATTCCCAGGATAATCTGATGTAACCTTTCCGGGATCCAGAAGGTGAAGATGAAAGCGAGTCAACCCATTGCCGATCCAAAAGACTCGGCCAGGGGATGTTCTTCCAACCACGAGCAAGTCGACCTTAAGACTATTCGCCAAACATTTAACTTTGATGATGAGCACCCATTGAAATCTCATCATCGTCCGATGACGTTTACGATATGGCGGGGGATAAGTCAACTCATGTGGAAAAACCCGGTGAGACCGAAGAAGATGTTAAGGCAGTGAGGCTCAACAAAGCCGAAGTAACTTCACAATGCATGGTGAAATAGAGTCAATCGCTATGAGCTCCCCTGCTGCAGGGATTGACTCCAAGGGACCTTCACAAGCACAAGTTGTCATTGAGCGATTCTCGTTGCCGTGATGATCCTTTTGTAGAATAATTTCCCTTCTTCTCGGAGGTACCTAACCTCCCTGGAAAGAATCGGCTAGAGTGTAGGTCCCCGAGGGGTGTAAGTGTAAGGTTTAGAAGGGGGTTGAATAAACCTTACCAAATTTTCGATTTAGTCCTTTTAAATCTGAGTTCTATTTTGTATCCTTGATGGCGGATCTAATTAGTCACTCAAGAGAGTTAATCTCTCAACATCACTCGGTAAGTAGTAGAGTAACTCATTGTTGGCTATAATTTGACTTCAATTTGTGGTTTTGTTTTTCGGAAGACTTAACACCCTTAAGTTTGATTAAGCAAAGTTTTCTGACTTGATTTAGTACTTATGGATTATCAAAT